>ML111602.1:19300-134800 GCA_003697995.1 Taxidea taxus jeffersonii
CTTTCTTCCTGGTGATTTTTTATTTTCATTCCAGTGTATCTAACATACAGTATATATTAGTTTCAGGTGTACAATATAGTGATTCATCAATTCTGTATAGTACTCAGTGCTCAACATGATAAGGGTATCCTTAATCCCTTTCACCTACTTCCTCTAACTCCACCACACCATCCCACCTCCTCTCTGGTAGCCATCAGTTTGTTCTCTATGGTTAAGAAACTTTTTTGGTTTCTTTCTCTTTGTTTATTTGTTTTGCTTCTTAAATTCCACATTTAAGTGAAATCATATGGTATTTGTTTTTCTCTGACTTATTTTACTCAGCATTATACTCTTTAGCTCTAACCATGGTGTTGCAAATGGCAAGATTTCATCTTTTTTTATGGCTGAGTAGTATTCTGTTGAGTATATACCCCACTTCTTTATCCATTCATCTATCAATGGATACTTAGGCTGCTTCTATAATTTGGCTATTATGTAAGTAATGCTGCTTTAAACATAGGGGTGCATGTATCTTTTCAAATTAGTGTTTTCATATTATTTAGGTAAATATCCAATGGATCACATGGTAGTTCTATTTTTCATGTTTTGAGGAACCTCCATACTGTTTTCCACAGTGGCTTCACCAATTTGCATTCCCACAAACAGTGCACAAGGGTTCTTTTTCTCCACTTCCTCACCAACACTTGTTGTTTCTGTTTTTGATTTTAGCCATTCTGACAAGTGTGAGGTCATATCTCATGGTGGTTTTGATTTGCATTTCCCTGATGATGAGTTTATCATTTATCTGATTGACCAAAGAGATTTCTCTTTGATTCTAAGAATATATACTTACTTTGGCCACAAACCCATGCCATCTCATTGTGTCCTTTTTTTTTTTTTTAAATCCCTAAGAGAATTGGCTCAGAATCTCTGTACAATACAGAGTAAAGAGATGTGGGTAATAATATTTTTCTTATAATGCTACTGCCTGCTTAGATCTATTTTATTTCTTCTACCATTATGTATGTGTACCTTGCCTCTTTTTTTGTTGTTGTTTTTTTTTTTTTTTTTTGTCTAACATTCAACCTCTCCTTGAGCTGCTGGTAACTAAGTTTGATTTTTTGTTCAAAAAGAATTCCATTGTTTTCAGTCATCTTTGTAGATGTGATTACTTCAAAAGCACATATTTGAAAATATGGCGTGTTAAATTATGGAGCCATGAAATGGTCATATTTACTTTATTTGTACTATTGTTAATGAGAACAGCAACTAGCCTTCCTTGAGTGTTTGCCATCTCCCAGTGTCTGGGCCAGGTATGTGCTCAGTGTGCCTTCACACTCCTCTGTGGATGTGTATGCATGTGTCTGCAAGTGTGTTCATGTGTGTGTGTGTGTTTGTGTGTGAATGCAATCTCATCTAATTCTTAGAAACGATCTATGAAGCTGGGTGTAATTATTATTTCCTTTTGACAGATGAGGAAACAACATTCAGAGTGGTTAAGTAGTTTAGCCAGTGTCACATACCTAGTACACAGTGGAATCAGGACTCAAAATCATGTTTGTCAGACAATGAGGTCTTACTTTTGATGACAGCATGCTGCCCTGTTGATGCTTTGTATTTTGCCTCATGGCCCAGTAATTCAGGAATAGGCTTGGGTCAATGTAGCGGTTGAAAGATGCTGTCAGTTCTTTGACACTCTTCCTATTGAGCTGTGGGTCCCTTTCCTCTTCCCTCCACCTTGGACTTGCCTGCAGTTTCATTTACAAGTGCTATGGAAGTGAGGCTAGGGTAGTTCTGGCCTCACCTTTAAAAGGATTGGCATGTTCTACTTTGGCCTCCAGGAGTTCTGAGCCAGCGTTAGAGATCCAATACCCTGAGGCCTCCTTGCTGTAACAAAACTCAAGCTACATCAATGGAAAGACCATATGGTCAGAGTAGCTGCAGTCAGTCCTCACTTGGTCCAGACCTTAGCATAAACCATTTTAGCTCAGATCCCAGACTTGATGGAGCAGAAATGAGCTTATTTTTTCTATCCTCTGGCCTAATTCTTGACCAGTAGAATCATGAAATAGGGTAATAATAATTTGTATCAAGCCATTAAGTTTTGGAGTAGATTGTAATAGAAGAATAGATAAACAAACAGCCCCCCCCCTTATGGATGATACAGTCTTTAAAAGCAGGAATGCTGTCTCATTCATCTTTATACTCCCAGTTCCTAGTACAGTATCATTCATGAGTTTCAGCTCAGTTAATTTTACTTGATTAAAGGAACAAATGAATAGATGGAATGAAGCTACAAAGAAGACAAGTACACCTGGATCATGCAGCTTGTGTTCTAGATAGTGTGGGGGGAGACAGATAATAAGCAAAGAAATACTCTTAAGGTGGAGTGAGTGCTATGAAGGAAAATAAGGTAGGGTCAGAGGACACTTCTGCAGAGACTGAATGAGTCATATTTGTACCTGTGTGTCACCTGGATGGTGGCTTTGGGGCAAAACCCCAAAATTTGGCATCTCTGTTCTCTGTTTCCATACATTCCTTGATCACTGGCAGTATCACATCTCAGGGCCTGGAAAGGGGATGGTGCCAGAGCAAAAAGGAAGTCCGGATGGAAAAAGCATGGGTTAGGACATTGCTCAACAAAATCACTCCGTGAACATGTGCAACCTCACACTTCCACACCCTTGGAAATGTAGTCCTTTGCATGGAATGTTCTTAGCTGCTGAAAGCCTCTCATCTTTATCTGGCCAAGTTCAGTGTTCCATTCTCAGACACATAAATTTCTTCCTCTGCTACCTTATAGATATTTGTTTTGACAGCACCTTTCTCTAATGCTTGCTCATCCCTCTATTATAAAAGCTGTTTATGTAGCATTTTCCCCAGCTGTTTGAGAAATCAGTGAGAGTAAGGGATGTGTGTCCTACCTTCATCTCCATGGTGGCACTTCCTATAGTGTTTTGCTATAGAAGATGCTTAATATGCTTTTAAAAGTGAGAAACAGAGGAAAATAGCCATGCCTCCTGAACTTCATTTATGTAAGTTCTGGTCATCGGATGTATTCAATAAATAATTGATGAATGAATGAGCGTGTGAATGAATTAATTAGTGCATGGCTAACGTAGCACCATTTTCAATATTTTTCATCATGAGCAAGTTTGCTTTTGTCATAAGATCTCCCTTATTAAATTCCTAGTGGCAAACAGATTTCTGCAAGTAGTATTATTATAATGGATTAAAAAGACCTAGATCACCCAGTGATGTAAACAATGGTCATCAGATCATGTCCTCAAGTTTTGTACACTTAATTTAATTAATATTATAATGGAAATCAGATCTTTCCAGTATGAAAGCTGCTCCTGGGAAGTAACACGAATTTTGAGAAGCTCATGTTTGTCTCCCCACTACCCGTTCACATATCCACCATCAGGCCATAACCTATAAGTATTTAAGCCCACTAACTAAAATATTGCCGAACAGAAAATGCTAATTTTTAATACTGAAAGTGCCCAGTCTATATCTTGGAAACACCTGATTGGGTAAGATGCCTTATGTGAGAGATCTTATCTATCAGTCATATTTAGATACAATCCCAAGAAAGATTTTCAGAAATATATTTTCATCACATGTGCCTGTGGTCTCTTTACAGGTCATGGCTGTACTTAAAACTTTGCTTTCTACCATAAGTTTCTAGAAAGTTGTTGATTAATCAGGAGAACATAATGGCATTAACTGTGCAATTCTTATTTGAGTAGTTCTTTGGATTACACAGGGATATAGTATGGTAAAAAGGCATCAGATATGTTACTTTTGCATTAATATAGACATGGATTTTGTTTGTATCATTCCATTATATCACACAGCACGGAATAGCTTAGATATGTTAATAGATACCCCAAGTGCCACCTCTCCCTTTTAAGTACCATTAACTGGCTGAAGTACAAATTTAGTGAAGGTACAAAGCTAATGTCTGATTCCGTGGAAGAAAATGACCTTGAATAAATTGACAGAGTTAAAAAAATTAATGATTCTGATTCAATACATTTGAAGAATTAAGCCAGAAACTTTAAACTGGGACATTAGAATGAATGACCGTATCATTTGCTATATAAATATCAGGAACTGAATGCTTGTTATTTGCTGTTTGTTTAATTGGTTGGTTTCTGGCTATAAAGAGAATATTGGACTCACTCTAATTGATTAAGTACCTTGTTTCCCCATATTCTTTAATTTTGGATTCAACGCTTGTATGTAATCCATTTGATGGTTTTATTTGCTTTTTTCTCTCGTGCAACTTTGCTGACTAGGAATTGGTTTACTCTTTCATGTCTGAAGGCTCTGATAAATTGAGGAGCTTGAGCAGACAGCTCTTTTATCCAAGAGTCCTTACCGGGTTGGTGATATTGCTGAAACCTGCCTTGACTTAAGAGCCTGCAGGGAGGAAGAAACAAGGAAAAATTTTTTGCAGTGACCTCAAGAAACACACACACACACACACACACACAGAAAATTCACTCATGCGGCAGCCTGTGCCAAAATAAGAGGATGAGAGTAGGCCTGTTCTGCTTTGGCTGATGAAAGGATGGTGAATTGATAAAATGATCAAAAGTGACATTGCAGGCCAACTAAGAAATATCAAAGGAGACTGTACTGCTGATCAGTCATGGGACTCAAGTCCACTGGGGCGCAGCTCCACAAACATTTGCTGAGTGATTACAGAGAAACCATAGTGGGTGGTGTGGCAGGCTCAGTGATAACACATGCTAAGTTTGTCTTTGCCTTGCTGTTCTTGGCTGTTCTCTTAACTTTGCCCTTGACCTTGCCCTTCTCGTTCCCTTTATGTGGTTGTCACCACATTCTAAAGGACACAAAGATGCACGAGACATAATTCCTGCCTTCAGGGAAGTCTCAATCTGTTGGAAGAGATGGAAGTAGAACTAGAAATATTTATCTGTATGTTTGTTTTGCTTGAAAGCAGATTCTGATAAAATCACAGGAAATCAATGGGGTGTGGAGGCCTTGTTACATTAATAAATGAGCTGTGATTTTTATTATTGTCAGAGGATATATATTGTATCTGATTTCTTCCATTTTTAGAGTGACAGTTAATTAGAAGCTTTACTAATTACAGTTCCAAGCAGCTGGTATCTTTCTCTTTCTGAGAAATTCATTTTCCATCCCGTCTTTTGCCTGTGTTAGTCACACATATCAACTTAAGGCTTTGACTTACAAATCTGACATGAATAAGGCAAAACAGTGTGTTCTTTGGGATTAATCTGTAATATTTTCAAGATCCCCATCAGTTGAATGATCTGAACTTATGAAAAGACTGTATCTTCCAGCTTTCCAGAGGAACACAGGAGTACAGGGGAGTTGATTGTGTTCTTGGATAAGAGAGAAAGGAGTTTGTTGTGGGGATAAAGCAAAGGTGGTTTCAACTGTGAGCTGATATTTTTCTTTCTTTTTTGTTATTTTTCTGGCTGCTTTGAGCAATTCATCATTAGTGGGTCCAGCAGTGCCTTTGGTCTTTCATGTGACAGAAACCTCAACCAGTGGAGGAAACCGATGTTAATGACCCACGCTAATGGTCAGTGGTGTTGTCAGCTGGCTTGGAGGTTCTGGCCTTGGCAGCCTACCTGAAAAGTGACCCCAGTGGTACTGTTGCAAAAGCACAGTTCCTTATAAAGTGTTACCCTTTTGCTTAAAAGGTTCTTCCCTACGTATTCTACATGAATAAATCATTCTGGCTGCGTGGACCTCTGCTGATCTTGCCTGCCTAGAATCCATCCCTCCTTCCAGTACCACCATTTTGATTTTCCTTTGGAGAGCTGTCCTCAGTGCCAGTCAGCGGGAAATAGCCTCACATGGTGTTGAACTGAATGGCATCTTGACACAGACTTCTTGGGTTTGTATCCTAGCTCCATCAACACTGCCCCTTACCAACCTGTCCACATGCCCATCATCTGTTGTGACCGGGCTTATGTGTTCTTACCCATCTGCCTGTATCGCCTCTCAATTGTCTGAGAATCTTGGGTGTTCTTTCAGTTGCCATTTTCATTTGGGCAACCTCAGCTTCTCCCCCAGAGCCAGGATCACGAGAGAGCTCAGAGGACTAAATGAAAGAGCCCCTGTGCTGGATAATGATGGGACATGCAGTAGAGCAGGTTGGCATTGTTCATGCTCCATCTAGACTCTTCAAAGTTCCGTGAAAAAATGTTTTCATAGTCTGATGTTTAAAGAACCATGTCTGCTTCCACCTAAAAATAATCCCATTATTTCTCGAGCTTCTTTTTCCCAGTAATATGTTTTCCCCAAACATGCTATCACTTAGCATTCAGATCATTGAACAAATGCCGTGTTTCAGGTCATCCAACCCTTTGGAGATTGTTAATGGACTCAAAGCTGTGCTGATGATTGCCTTATTATTAGTTTAATGTTTTTGTTTGGTGTAGATAGGTCTTCTTGACAAATTGAAGCCTTGTGAACTCATAAGCTTCCTGTTTTTTGACATGTATTTGTGATGGGGACTTCTTGAAAGTATTAGCAAAACTTTTATCACAATTACTCTGTTGTAAGTAAGATTATTTTAAAGAAGCATTTTCCCTTCCCCCAATTAAGGATTAATTGTCAAAGACAAAGGAGAATGGACCAAATTGGGATGTGAATTTTTCCTGTTAAAATGTAGTTCACTGAAAGCTATGCTGGTCAAAGGCATGAAAGTTATCTTTGGGGAAGAAGAAAAGTGAAGGAGAGAGGAATTTAGAAAAATTACAATTCATCCCTTCACTGTGGTAGGATAATAAACTTTCTGCATACTTCTTTTCATTGTTGTTTATTGGCCTTAATGTGCTGACGTCTTCCATCCCAGATGCTAAATCACAGCTCAGTGCATTTTTAAGTGCTGGAGGCATATTTGTCTGGGTGATAGGGGAAAAGTCCCATTTCATAGGGTCTGGATCTTGATATCAAAATGACAGTTTTCTTCTCACTGGTATTTACATTTTATATGAATTGACAGATGCTTTTAGTAATTCTTCTCTGACTTGAGTCAGTTGATTTCATTTTGGGTTTCAGTATGCTAATTGTCCAACCTTAAGATGGGAAGAATTCCAGTTATAGTGTAATGGATAGAAACATCAGGGAAATGAAAACAGTTTTAGTACTGTTATTTAAGGGTTTATTATTAGCATGCATTAACATATATTTAGTAAATTGAAAACTCAGTGTGCTTACATGCTTGGATCTCATCTTATTTAGCTTGTTTAGAGAAGAAAATGTGTTTTGAGCTCTTTAGTCTTGCTACAACTGTGCTGTAACAAAGCAATTTTAGTAGAAAAAATGGATTTGGATCACAGTTTCTTGTTGAGTTTGGTGGAATTTGTCGATTAGGAAAAAAATTGCCTTGCTGAAAATGTGTTTGCTTCTCTGCTTACAAGTTCTAATCTTGGTTCTGATATTATTTGAACAATTGCCGACAGGCCTCTTTACCTTCCAATAGTTGGGAGTAAAAACATTCATTCTCAATTTTTATTTTGTTCTTGTACCTTTAAAACTTGATTAAAAGTCGGCAGGTTGCTCAGAGTTCTAAGTGAATAGACATTGTCATTAGCTCTTTGATAATGTTCTTTGTGTTCTATAAACCAAGTAATCAGGTTTAGCTTGTACTTGCTGTGTTCAAGTTCCCAGAGGGTTTACTAATGAAAACAAAAAGGCAATATATGTTGTTGCAATAAACCATCATTTTGCTTAAAATAATTTGAAAATGAAAATTTTAGCCCCGTGTGTCATAGCTTTGACCTTAGAATCTATGGGTTCCTCTCTGTCATCATTTTGGCTATTACAAGTCGGGGTGAATTAACCAAGGTCATGTCTATACCAACATTTTAATTACCTGGCTTCATTGATGGCTTGTTGAAATTGCTTTCATCTGGCAGGTGGAAACACAACAAATTTATGGTAGGGAGTGCTACTCAGGATTCAAGGCTTCTTGATGTGTACTTCTTGTCATAGGAAGCCCCCCCCTTTTTTAACATTTAAAAAGTGTACTCTATTTTATGATTCAAAGAAACACTTGCATATCAGGAGTATTTACTGTTTAGAGATTCCAGTGATTTAAGGCAGTATAATATAAACTCTAAATCCAGGTTCCTTCAGTTTAGGCACAGCTCAGTAGTGGGGGGCTCCTTGTGTTGTAGGATGTTTGGTAGCATCTCTGGCCTTGAGTCACCAGACGCTGGTAGTATAGTCCCCAACCCCACTTCTGACAATAAAATATGTCACCAGACATAGCCAAATGTCCTCTGGGGAGATGGGAAAAGAATCACCCTAGATGGAGAACCACAGCTCAAAATTACAATCTTTTTTTTTTTTTTTTAAAGTTTGATTCATTAAAAAAAAATTTTTTTTTAAAAGATTTTTATTTATTTATTTATTTGACAGAGAGAGAGATCACAAGTAGGCAGAGAGGCAGGCAGAGAGAGGAAGGGAAGCAGGATCTCCGCTGAGCAGAGAGGCCTGATGCGGGGCTCGATCCCAGGACCCTGAGATCATGACCTGAGCCGAAGGCAGAGGCTTTAACATTGAGCCACCCAGGCACCCCTCAAAATTACAATCTTATCCAGATTTTTTTTATCATTTCATTCCATTTTTTGTTACTCCTTTGGTGTGTTTTTATATAGAGAGTTAAGATTTTTATACTTTTCTCCTAAGAAATGATTCTCTTTCTTAGGTTAAAAAAAATTAGTTTTAATCTCTACTGATACTTCACCTTGGAGTATAGCTCTTATATTTTATTTAAGCTGTTTTGATTATAGGTAGATTATACAGATTCAAGTTTTTAGAAAGAATTTTTTAGCTGTTAAGAACAAAACAACAAATTATTCCTCTATGGTGAAAACTTCTGTCTAGTACAGTTGATAATACTTGAATCAAAACCCAGAATAAAATTGCTCAAGTGAGGACCTTCCCATATTGATATACCCTTATCTCTGAATGTGAATAGCATGCTTCATACAAAATTCATGACTTTAAATAGAGTAATAATAGAAATTATTATAATGGTTGCTGGTAGTCATCAAGTATTGATTATGGTGGGCACTGTAACAGAGTTTTACTTACACTGAGTCATTTAATGCTTAAGTACCTGGAGGCCAGTATTACTGTTGTCTCATTATTTTATGTAGAGAGAATAAAGAAACTTTAGAAAAGTTTAGTCACTTACCCAGGGTTAACTCTTGGTTATGGTTGGCACTATGACTTGAACCAAGGGTTTCTGATTTTCAAAGATCCTGCTCTGAACTTCTGTGGTGTTCTGCCCACTACTTTCTTTTCACTGCTACATCTCCTCAGGCTAACCTTTGCAAAATGTTCTGGACCCTTATTGACTGCCACTATCTGTTTCTTGGCTTGAGGGTTTGCCTTGCTCCTTCTTGGACTACCATACCCACACTTGAAGCAAGAAGTGTCAAAGGGTTAACACCCATGCTCCTTCAGCAACTCTCAATAATGACTGGTGGGAGAGGTAATACATACCTTAGGTCCCTCAACCCTAAAATGAGATTGCTCTTAGCTTCTCTGCTGGGTTCCAGGGTTTTCCAGGAGCATTAAGTTTTTGTTCGCTGCCTTCCCTTTCCTATATTGCTCCCTTCCTCCCCTACCAGCCATTCACTTCCTAAGTAAACTACTTGCCCTGGGATCCTTTATCTCAAGGTTGTTTTCTGGGGAAACCCAAACTGAGTCAGTTATCTTTCCAAAAATTTGCTTTGCTGGAGAAGATGATACATGACTAATATTGAACCCACGCCAGAGTTCAACATTAATGGAATAAAAGCTTTTACATTTATATAGTGATAGAGCAGCAGTTGAGATATTTTCAGCTAATGTATCACAATGTGTTTCTTATGTTGTAGTATATTTGTACATTACATTGAAATTCAATCTCCCAAAGTGTAGAGCCATATGTTTAGCCTAAATAAAATGCCATATGGAGACTGGGTCTCATTAACAATCAGTTTCTCAACTTCCATAAGGTCTTTGGTGACTTTGACATTTTCTAATGAGCTTTATTTGTATCCTATTTCAAGCCATAGTATCTGAACACATATTATGTTTTCAATGAATTCATTCAAGGACTATGCTCTATGGTGTGTTTTTCTTACTCTTAAGAAGCTTGCAACCAGAGGCACCTGGGTGGCTCAGCCATTTAAGCATCAGCCTTCAGCTCAGGTCATGATCCCAGGGTCCTGGGATCAAGCCCCGAGTGGGATTGAGCCCTGAGTCAGGCTCCCTTCCCAGACTGCTTCTTTCTCCCTCTCCTCCCCACTTGTGCTATCTCTGTCACCATCTCTGTCTCTTTTTCTCAAATACATAAATAAAATCTTTTTTTTTTTTAAAGCTTACAACCAATTACAGGAAACAAAATTACTCTTGAAACAAATTGAAGACCAATTTAAATAATAACATAAATTTCAAAGTTTTACAGTTTTCAAAGCACATATAGTGTGAGAGAAGCCAACTGTTTAACGAAATGACTCTTAGGCAGCAAGCTGGTATATTAGTATCCTAGGGCTGCCATAACAAAATAGCACAAATTAGATGGTTTAATACACCATAATTGGAGTCTAGAAATCCAGACTCACAGTCTCTAAGGGAGGATTCTTCCTTGTTTCTTCCTAGCTTCTGGTGGTTTGCCAGCATTCTTAGCTTGTAGATGCACCACTCCAATCCTTTATTTATTTATTTTTAAGATTTTATTTATTTATTTGACAGACAGATCACAGGTAGGCAGAGAGGCAGGCAGAGAGAGAGGAAGGGAAGCAGGCTCCCTGCTGGGCAGAAAATCGATCCCACTGAGCCACCCAGGCGCCCCGTCCAATCCTTTATTGTCACATGGCATTCTCTTTGTGTTCTTGTCTTCACATGGCCCTCTTCTTCTAAGGACACTCGCCATATTGGATTAGGGGCTCATTGTACTGCATAAACTTCATCTTAACTAATTACCTCTGCTGCACTTAGTCCAAACAAGGGTACGTTTTGAAGTAGTGAGGGTTAGGACTTCAAAACATCTTCTTTTGGGGCACGTAGTTCAACCCACAGCACCGGGGTTGTGGTTCTACCCCTGTTTTTAATTAGCCATGATTGCCTTGGGCAAATCCATTAGCCTCTCTGTCCTCAGTTTTCTCATCTATAAAGAAGAGGTATACTTAGAAGTCTCAGCTGTGAGATTATTTTCTTATTCCTCCTAGCAATCTTGAGCTATAAGCAGAAAAATCATTATTATTATTTTGTTATCTGATACACTCAGACTAAAGAGTGATACCACTTCTTGACTGCAGATGGTGGATTAGAGCCCACTAATACTCTTGCCCAGTAGCAAGTAATTTCTCTACATGACAGTCTCCTTTCCAGTGTAAATGGTATCAGTATGAATGACTCTCATTCACTGAGCACCTACTAAGATCTAGGTCTATAAATCTCAACTCTTAAAGTGTGTCCAAATCACTTGGGGACCTTTAAAAAAAGCACAAATGGCTAGGGCTAGCCATCACAGATTTTAATTCAAGTGGTTTGAGGTAGGGCTCAGGCATTGAAGCATCTTTTTAAGGTTCTCCAGGGGAAGCTAATGTGCAGGCACAGCTGCAAACTCCTGATCTAGTCTCTGTGCTAGACTTCTGTATAGGAATTAGGTATAATCTTTGCAGAATACCTTGATATATGTTTAAAATATTTCATCTAACATAATCAACAACAGTTGATGAAACAATAAAACCTGCTATATTGATACATTAAATAATTTAAGCCTATAAATATACACATGCTTACCATTTTTTAGATACAAAACCAAGGCCTTTTCTTTGAGGTATGCCTGTTTATTGGGGGCACAGGGACTTTTTGTTCTTGTATGGACTGTACCCACAATGAATCATTGGTGTCTTAATGTGCAGCAAAATATTAAGACATTTACAAAGACTTCCAATACCAGCCAGGATGGAGTAATAAGTATGAGACTTATTCTCTCACTTGAGACAACTAAGGGGGCATACAGAATATATGAAACAGGGTTTCTCAAGACCTTGGACAGTAGACAGTAAGTCATGATGGTGCATGAGAAACAGGAAACAAGTAAGCAACCCCTACATTTGTCCCAGCTTACTACCTGGATTGAGTTTCTGGGATCAATTTCATGGGGTGGGGGGAACTAGGCAGAGTGATCAGTGAGGAGATAGAACCAGGAGCCCAGTGAGCCCAAGACAGCTCAAATTTGCAAGGTAGAGTACAGGACAGGAGAGAGTTACACAGAGATTGAAGAACTCCAGGGATCTTCAGTAGACAAGTACATTTAAACAATTATAGCTAAACTCTACATGTAAAAGAAGCAAGAGAAAAGATTGATCATGTTAGGATATGGAGATTTTGTAGATCTATAATATCTATAATATGTTTTATATATATATTATTATTTTTAGATTTTATTTATTTATTTCACAGACAGATCACAAGTAGGCAGAGAGGCAGGCAGAGGGAGGGGGGAAGCAGGCTCCCTGCTGAGCAGAGAGCCCAATGCAGGGCTCGATCCCAGGACCCCGAGACCATGACCCACGCTGAAGCCAGAGGCTTAACCCACTGAACCATGTAGGCACCCCTCTAATATGTTAGATATTATATTAATATACAATGAATGTTACTTAAATTATATGGTATATTATATAATGTATATAATACAGAATTGTAACATTATGTTACATAAATTGTTATGTATTTAATATAGCCAAAACTTGGAGACAAGGAAATTAAAATGTTAGAGATGAAGAATATAATGGGTGGAAATGCAACAGATTAAACATGGTAGAAAAAAATATTAATGAATTTAAAGATAGCAATAATAACAAAAATGATCTAAAATGAAACAGAGAAAATTACTAAAAAAATCAAAACAATACCTATATACACATGCACATATATATACACTCTATACATTTTAAAGAAACAACTAAAATAGTACAAGTTATAGTTCAGAAGGCAGCACAAGAGATAAAAATAGAATCATCAAAAACACCTATTAAAAAAACGCCAAAGCCAGAAAAAGAGGGAAAGAATAAAAAAGAATGGATAACACAAGTATTAAGATAGTATATTTAGGGGCACCTGGGTGGCTCAATTGGTTAAAGCCTCTGCTTTCGGCTCAGGTCATGATCCCAGGGTCCTGGGATCGAGCCCCACATCGGGCTTTCTTCTCCGAGGAGAGCCTGCTTTCTCCTCTCTCTCCCTGCCTACTTGTAATCTCTGTCTGTCAAATAAATAAATAAAATCTTAAAAAAAAAAAAGGTGGTATATTTAAACTCAACCATATTAATAATCATATTAAATGTAAGTTATCTAAAAACCCCAATTCAATGAAATAGTAAGTTTATTTATTTATTTTTTTAAATTTTTTTTTGAAAGATTTTATTTATTTATTTTTCAGAGAGAGTGAGCACAGGCAGACAGAGTGGCAGGCAGAGGCAGAGAGAGAAGCAGGCTCCCTGCCGAGCAAGGAGCTTGATGCGGGACTTGATCCCAGGACGCTGGGATCATGACCTGAGCCGAAGGCAGCCGCTTAACCAACTGAGCCACCCAGGCGTCCCTGAAATAGTAAGTTTAAATAGGCATGCTGCCTCCAGGAAAACCACTTTAAATAAAAAGCCCAAAAGGAAGAAAGTCCAAAAAAGGAAGAAAAATAAATTAGACTTTCTCAAAATTAAGAACTTTGTCTATTTGAAAGACATCATTAAAAGAGTGTGAAGATAACCCAGTATGGGAGAAAATATTTGTAAATTGTATATGTGATAAAAGAATGTATTAAAAAAAAACCTCTTACATCTTAGTAATAAGAAAACAAAAAATTCAGTTAAAAAATGGGCAAAAGATTTGAACAGAGAGTTCACCAAAAAACATGAAAGGGAGGCAAATAAGGGTATGAAAAGATTATTAGTTTATGCAAATTAATGCCATGAGATACCTCTAATACCACATGTATTAGAGTGGCGAAAATTTAGAGAAGAATGGCCATACCAATTCTTGTCAAGGACGTGTACCAACAGAACTTTCATACACTGTCAGTAAAATGTAAAATGGTGCAACCACTTTGGGAAACAGTTTGGCAGTTTTGAAATAAGTTAAACATGTATCCACTCTATGACTCAGTCATGTAACCCCTCATTGTTTACTCAGAGGGAATAAAAATATATGTTAATGGAAATAGTTGTACAGAAATGTCCCTGGCCGCTTATTTATTATGGACAGAAATGGGAAAGAACTCAGTGTCTATCAGCTGGTAAAGGGATAAACAAAATGTGGTATATCCATGGGAGGCAATACCAATTGGCAAGAAAAGGAACGAGATGGTACACAAGAAAACACACATGAATCTCAACAAAATCATGCTGAAAGAGAGAATATATGTTCTACAATCCCATTTATTTAAAACACACACACACACACACACACACACACACAAGAAAATGTGACCTATAGTGACTGAAAGCAACCCACTGGATTTTGCTAGGAAATGGAAGAGATGGGGAGGGTCCTAGGAGGTGGAGGCAGATGGAAGAGATCACCAGGAGATGTAAGGAAAACACCAGTGTCTGATTATAGTTGGGTTCATTAGGTTTGTGCGATGGTTTCATGTGTATCTGCAATGCCAAGCTCATCAAATTGTAATGTTTAAATATCTGCATTTTGTTTGATATGTTATGCTCCTCAATTTATGTAATCATGTGCAGTTGTCCACACTTGATTTGAGAGTACTAGTTTTATGAACTCACTTTATCAGATCTTTATGGAACACACAGTTTTGGCAAATTAGCTCCTTTTCACACTCAAAGTACGGGGTTTCCTGTCATATCTGTGTTTTCTGACTAAGATGGCAAAGCAAAATGACATGGATGCAACTAGAGGGTGTTATACTAAGTGAAGTAAGTCAGAGCAAGACAGTTATCCTATGATCTCCCTGATATGTGGAATTTAAGAAACAAAGCAGAGGATCATAGGGGAAGAGAGGAAAAAGATGAAACAAGAGAGGAAGACAAACCATAAGAGACTCTTAATCTCAGGAAACAAACTGCATGTTGCCGAAAGGGGAGAGGAGTAGAGGGATGAGGAATGTGGGTGATGGACATTGGAGAGGGTATGTGTTGTACTCAGCAGTGGGTATAATATAGGGCTGATGAATCACAAGCCTGTGCCCCTGAAATCAATAATACATTATATGTTAATTTAAAAAAACTGGCAAGCAAAATTTAAGATATGCTAGCGAAATTAGCATACACTGTGTTAGGAACAAACAGGATGCCTGGTAAGCAGTCAGTTTCTGGTAGCAGGAGACGCTGTGGGGCATTCAGAACCTTGTTCAGGGTGTCGGGGACCAGCACCATTAGCATCCTCTCGGAACTTTTTAGAAATGCAAAATCTCTGTCCCCAGTCCTAATTACCTAGGTGAATCCTATGCACAAGAAAAGTTGAGAAGCATTGCATTTGAGAATAACCTGCTAGCTTTGAGAATGCAACATGTTCTGCCATTAGGTCATACCTTTATTTTCTTACGGAATTGGAGGGCTTTAGTTCCCAGTATTAGCTAAATAGGGAGTTATCCCCTTAATTTCTGTGGTTATAATTTTTATTATTTTTAGATCAGATCTTAACGAGGAGTAATTTATATTCATTAATCATCACCAACTTTATGTATACAAGTCAGTGAGTTTTGAAAAGTATATTCAGTTCACAGTTTCCACGATCAGGATATAGAATATTTCCATTTCTTCAAGTCTCCTTGTGCCCTTTGAATTCAGTCCCATACCCTTAATCCTTGGCCTTTGCAATCACTGATCTGCTTTTCTCCCACTAGAGTTTTGCATTTTCTAGAATTTCATGCACAAGGAATTACCTAGTCTAGGGTGTTTGGGTTTTTTTCACTTGCATATGCTTTTGAGATTCACCAGGAGTTGGTACCTTTTATTGCTGAGTAGTATCCCATTGTATGGATGTACCTTAGAATTGGTGGTAGGAGGCAGGCCTGAGCCTAGTATTCAGGGAACCCAGACAGAGCCACGGGATCCTGTGTGGCTGCAGAGGATACCATGGTGATGACCTTAAAAATGGGCCCAAAAGTTGGAAACAGGGATTCTTGAGGAGGGTGTACACATTTGCTTCTAACCCAAAAAATCCAGGTGATACATTGCAGAATAAGGAGCTGGTCAAGCCATCCATTCATCATGGGGCTCTGAGAATCCAGAAGTTTCTCTGAAAATTGAAAAATTCTCATCTCTGGCCATTGAGAGATCACTCCAGGTGCACCTCTTCTCTCTCTCTCTCTCTCTCTATATATATATATATATGCAAATCTGAGGGGTTAGATAATGTCTGGATTAAATAATTCAGGGCTCTCTGGGATTTCGGTTGTCATTTTTTATTTATAACTGACTTGTGGTCACTGTCTATTGCCTCATCGGTCACATTCCAAGACAGGTTTGTGTCTGTTCCTCTGATTTGGATCCCTGTTTGTAAAACAACTTTGGGAGTTGCTGCCCAGTCTCCATTCATTTTCTTCGTTTATTCCCCCCTCCCTCTTTGTCCCTCACTATTAAGCCATTTTATTTTGTGTTTCTTTAAATATTTATTTTGACAGCAGTTGGTTGGTATTAAGCTCTCTTGTTTTATATATATATATATATATATATATACACATATATATATATATATATATATATATATATAATGCCCTTTGGAAAGGAACATTAGGAGAGAGGGACCAAACAGTTTACTTGAAATGCTGTATATTTACCTAAAGTTCTTTTAGTATTACATATTATGTGGTAGTATATGTGTAGAGGTGTGTGAGGAAGGCCAGACCAATCAGTAGGAAAACAGAGATGTGATGTGTTCTAAGGAACCTTGTCACACAATGTAAATTTTGGCACCAATTTGTGTCTAAGTGCTTCTAATAGATGTTATTTGAAAAGGTTACTCTGGAAACTCAAATGGTTATTTCCTGATTTTAATGGACAATCCTGACATTTAAATATTTTTGTTCCATTGGTGCATTTCATCATTTTAGGAAAGTTGCATCTCGGTTTCATTATGATTTTCAGTTGAGAAACTGAGTGAAACCTCAATTCAGGTTCCCTAAAGTCTTAAAGTTACCTTCTCTAAGCACTCTCTTCTGGTGATAATGACTAGCCATTGGACAACACGAGCAGAAGTGTGAGATCCATACTGAAATGAGAAAAAATAATCACAAGATTTGCAAACAATTAAGATACTGGATTTGAGGTCTGTCTTTGAAAGATGCATTTTCTTTTGCAAGCTACTGAAATCTCACTTCCCTAGATACCTTGCAAAGTATTCTTGATGAAATGTAGTACTTCACAGGCATCATTTTCCCCCTGTATTTGGGAATACCTATTTTGGTATTTTGGAATGCCCTGTATTGGAGAGCCTACTTAGAGCCTCTCAAGAGATGCACTTAAGATTTTCAAGATTTCTGCATTAGGTATTTTTAAAGAATAAGATAAAATCCAGGGAATATAGCTTGTGATGTGGAAAGTCTGAAACAAAAACAATTTGATGACTGTCACAGACAAAGCAGCTAGTCCTAAAGTATAATTCAAGGTTTTTATAAACTCCAAGTTGTAGGTTACTCTTTGGCAAATAAAAAAAATGCATCCTGAGTCTAGAAATAGTTTAATTTGAAACCTTCAGTTGAGGAAAGGAGCATAGAATCTGCACACTTGGGAGAGCTAACATACATATATTTTCCAGTATATGCATATACGCACATAGAGCAAACATCATTTATGCAACAAATGTTTGTCACATATCTTTAATGTGCCAGACCTAGACCTTGATCTTATTGAACTTAGAGCATACTGGGAAAGACTTACAATAAACACTACTTGTCATTGAGACAAGTCTTGGGTAAATATTATGACCGGGACGGCACCTGCCAGTAGAGGAACATATATCAGGAGGAAATAGTTTAGTTTAGGAGTCAAAAAAGATGTCCTTGGGGCTCAGTGGGTTAAGCCTCGGCCTTTGGCTCAGGTCATGATCTCAGGGTCCTGGGATCTGCTCGGGCTCTCTGCTTGGCGGTGAGCCTGCTTCCCCCTCTCTCTCTGTCTGCCTCTCTGCCTACTTGTGATCTCTGTCTCTGTCAAATAAATAAATAAAATCTTAAAAAAAGAAAAAAGATGTCCTTGAAGAAACGGTGTTTAAATGTATTGTTCCTGAATAGTATCTTCCTCCTACTTAACTTCCGACCTCCTGGGGAGTGGAGAGGGTCATTCAGGGCTCCACTTCCTGTTCCTGTGGGCCCTGTGGGCCATGTGGAACTAGGTCTGGGTCTTTCAGGCTTATTTTAAATTGCATGGGAAGACGATCTGAGAGCTGGAAGATTTTACCAGCAAGTGGGGGTATCCTGTTTAAGTTCCATGATGGAATCCTAGATATTTCTCCTTCATTATTTCCCCCCTAGGAGAGTTGCTTCCTGAGCTGCACAGATGCCGTGCGTCCTTCCGTGACAACCCTTCTCCCAGCCTTATGTTAAGTAGTTAAATAATCAGAAACAAAAATTAATAACAGTGGCTAACCTGTGGAGGGTTTGCTTTATACCAGCCACTGAGCCATGCACGTTACAGAAGGGTCCCATGGTGTATGCCTTTAACTGTATGTACCTGCTGTTCTTCCCTTCTCCTCCCAAGAAAAGGAGACAGCAAGAAATAAAAAATGTAAGTAACATGACTGATGCTGCTAGTGGTTCCTCTCAGTGAGCATTGGTCCAGAGAGACACGTCTTCATCGACTTGGCACCTGCAGAGTTTGGACATCTTGCTGAGAACTGCATGTGATTTGTGGGGTGCAAATGATATTTTGACCTATGCAGATTTTCACTTTATTAACTAACATTTGAACATAGAGCCCTTCTTGCTCACACCCCGCTTATTGCCTTAGTTCATTTCATTCTTCCAGCAGTTCTGTAAGATAGAGACACGCATATCTCTATTTTGAGGGGCAGTGGATATATGGCAGAGAAGTTGAAGAACTAGTCTGCCAACCTAGTAAGGGGCAGGGGCAAGGTTTACGCCCCACAGATCCCCAAGGTGTGCTCCATGTGATACCACCTTCTTACTGTCAGCGGTTTGTTAAGAAGCCTGGAGATTTTTGTCTGGAACCCTAATTAATAGTGCTTTTCACACCAGTGTAGAGAGAAAATCCAGAGGGGAGATGCCCTTTGGTGCCATTTTAGGAAATGTCATCAGGGGAGCAACAAGCTCCGATTGAGCTTTGCTGAATGGAGAAGTTTCTCGAAAGAACCATGGAGCGATCTGAATGTGTTTTGGAGCGGACACTTGATGTACTCTGGCTTGACTGAAGGAGGGGGGGTGGGAGTTGCCAGCTGAAGCCAGCAGCCAGACAAATTACGACAGTATTGGCCCGGAGTGATCTCCCCAGGGTGCGGGGGCTCCGTCCAGAAGCGGAGCTGTTGTCATGGTCGCTCTTTGGAACCTGGCTCCCACCTGGCTGCAGTTGGAGGCAGCAGGTTCTCATTATGTTTTAATTTTTTTTTAAATGTGTTCTTGAAATTGAATTAAATTGGCTTCCTCCGTGGTGTGTGTTGATTTTGAAATGATTTCCTGGTGGGTTTTCTTCAAGATCTTTAGCTGCAATGCAAAGGTTCTCAGGGTAAAATGAGGGATCCAACCCGATGAGAAAGCAATGTATTATTTTCTTATCTTTTAAGTTTAACTCAAAGATGCTACGTTTTGACCAATCACAGTTTTTATTTGCTCAAGTGATTTTGCTTTCCCTGCTGGGATGGCCTAAGTCAATTACCCTTCTCTCCCTGAGGTTGTCATTGGCAGAACAAAAAGAATTCCTACTCTCCTCCAACAAAATTGCCCATCTTCTCAAAAGGATTGCATTTTCCGTGGACACTGAGATGCGCTCTCCTTGGGGGATTTGGAGATGAGGTTCAAGATCCTCTGTCATTGTATACCAGGAATTGTGTTCATAAAAAAATGCCTTCTTCCCATGCATTCTCTTTTTTTTTTTTAAGATTTTATTTATTTTCTTGACAGACAGAGATCACAATAGGCAGAGAGGCAGGCAGAAAGAGAGAGAGAGACAGAGAAGCAGGCTCCCCGCTGAGCAGAGAGCCCGATGCGGGGCTCAATCCTAGGACCCTGAGACCATGACCTGAGCCGAAGGCAAAGGTCCAACCACTGAGCCATTCAGGCACCCCCTTCCCTTGCATTCTTGAGAAGGGATCAGAATCGGGAAGCTCTGAATAGTTGTCATTTGTTTTTTCTTTCAGGTCATCTAGTCAGCAAATAGAGATTGGGCAACTACTATGTGTCAGGCCCATAAGAGAAAAAAGAGATAACAATCTTACCCTCAGTGAAATTGTACATCAGTGGGGGACACAGACACCAAACAAATGATCAAACGAGTATGCGTGAGCCAGGGCTAATTGCCAAAGAGAACCCACGCACTGAGGGAAGGGGGTGGGAGGGAGTGGTCCCGGTGTGTGGGTGTGTGGGAATGGGGGCTGCTGGCTAATGGAAATTCTAGGTGGGTCTCTGGAGGAACATTTTCCAGAGATGAGGAGGATAGTGAATGCAAGAGGTCTGGTGGAGGATAGCAGGGAGACCAGGGAGGTCAGACCAGAGGGACCAGATCAGGAGGGAGAGAAGCAGGAAGTGCATTCAGAGCAAGATGTAGCCTTCTTGCCGGGGACCCTGGCTGTGCTGAGAGCTGGCCCTCTAGGGTGTGCTACACAGGAGACACTGCTCGCTCCTGGCTGTGGGAAATGGAGGTGTGATGTCAGTTATGTTTTAACAGGATGGCCGTGGCCACAGTGTTGGGGATGCTGAAGGGCATTGAGGGTGAAGGCAGCAGGGTGGTTTAGGAGATGGTTGAGGTAATTCTAGCAAGAGACTGGGTTGAGCTTGGACTGATAAAATAGAAAAGTGGTTTCCAGGGCTGGGTTATTGTAGTGATCGGAAGAATGATCGTTAAAGTCAAGTGAAAATGTTTCCAACAGAGAGGTGTTTGAAACTTACTGTGGCCATCCTGACAAATGACGTTCTTGAAAATGGAATTTGTATACGGATGTAACTACATGAAGTGTTAACGAAATGCCTATAAACACCCAGCAAAATGGAAGGAGTCTAGGAAATCTTCTCTTAAACAATTACTTTCATCTCATTGATGAAAGCTACAAAGACATACGAACATATGTTCTGTATAAATAACGCTTACATGTTTGTAAGAAACCTGTTATTGAATGTCCACCAGCTACCAGAGTTGGCGCTGGGTATTTTCCACAAGCAAGCACATTTACCCTTCAGAACAACTCTGTGACAGCAGTTTTCAAAATTCTTGGTTCTGGGATCCCTTGAGACTTTTGAAAATCATTGGGACCCTGAATGAGCTTTTGTTTATGTGGGTTGTATACACTGATGTTTACTATATTGATATTTAAAACTAAACATTTAACAGTGATTAATGAATTTAAAATAATAACCTGTCATATGTTAACAAATAACATATATTTTATGAAAGTACTATCACTTACAAAATTTAAAAATTGGTACGAACTGCATTGATACACATTTTTGCATGTCTCATTAATGTCTGGCTTAATAGAAGACATCTGGGTTGTCACATTTGCTTCTATATTCGCTCTGTTGTGAGGTATTGTTATGGTTAAAGCCAATGAAGAAAATCTGACCTCATACAAATAAACAGTGGAAAAGGCAGGAGTGCCTTAATATTCTTTTTAGATAATTGTGGATATTGTCCTTTGATGCCAAACTAAAACTCAACAAGTGGAGCCTTCTAGAAAGTTAGTTATAATGTGGAGTCTGAGGTAATGTTAACTTTTTTATTCTGTTAATTTGAAATCCATTGATCACCTTGCCTGTTAGCTCTGTGTGATGTTGTAACATCATACATTTGTCCCTTAGAAAATATTGACTCATTGAAGTATGCAGGTATATAATTGGTGACACATTTCATTATGTATTTTTTAAATGTCACATGTGTCTCACCACCAGTCATATTGGAAAAGTTTTTATGTTTTACGAAGCTCTCAAGCCATTATGGTGTCAAATGTAGGTTTTTCCAAAATTGGTAATGGATGTTGTAATTTGCTTTCCTTGAAGTGATAGGCTTGCTTTTTTCATTTTCAGGAAAATTTCTACCACCTATCCCAGTCCCAATAACCATAGTGTATGCCAGTTGCTATTTCAAGTGAAAACGAGGGTCTGTGGAAAAGACTGCTGCTTTACCTCACACCTCAGACAGTTGCCCAGATGCTTCTCCTTGAGATGTTTTTTTAAACAGTGTTTCAATGGGCAGGGGAAGTGCTTCTGTATCACCCATTTTGTCACAGAGAATATTAAAAAGATAAGCATCCAAGGGTCCAGATTTATTGTTATTCATCCTATTTACTGCTTCATTCCAGGCATTCATCTGGGAAACCAAGCTTTCCTCTTCTCTCTCTCAGTCAGCACTGGGTGGTGAGAATGCAGTGATTACAGCGATAGTTTGGTTGGGGCTGAAGTGCCAGCAGTTGTACCTTCCAGTGCTTCTGCACCTTCAGGGCAAATGTCAACCTGATGACATAGGCAGAGAACATCTTAGTGTTTTTCTGCAATAGTTTTGTCACTGCAGACTCCTTGATAGGATCCAGGGATACTGTGCCCACCCCCAACCCCCAGCCTAATGAGGCTGGGGCCGCACTTGGAGAACTGTATGTGTTTTACAAATGAAGAAACCGAGCCTTCAGAGACGTGAGCCAATTTGTTAGAATGAGGACTCTAACTTGGGCCTGTCAGACCCATAGTTAGTCTGGAACGTTAGTCTGGAACATCGGTCTCCTCTGCGCCTCTCTATCTCCTTACCCACACAAGAGTAGGATTTGTGTAGAATTTTGAAAGAAGTATGAACTTGGTTGTTGAGAAGGACACAGGGATCTGGATGAGAAGAGTAAAAAAGGTGCAACACCGAGGGACCGAAATGGGCCTGGTTTATGTGGCAGATGAGGAGAAGATGGAGACGGAGGTGGAGACCCCATTGGCCATTTCTAAAGACAGTGTTGCCTGGGAGGATAGGATGAATTGATTGAGGACCTGAATGTCAGAGTGAGCAGTCCAACCTTGACTTAAAGAGAAGGTTTTTAAGGTCTCAAACAGCACAGGTGATGACAGTAGCATTAAACTGGTGTTAATGGTGGATGTTTCACCAAGGAAAAGAGAATGGGGTCAGAGAAAGTGTTGAAGGTCATTGTGGCTAATCATTACATGGTAATGGCTTGAACCATTGTCAAAGGGAAAGAAGAATCAGAAAAATGGAGCAGAGATGAAGTACCAGAGTGTAGTAATTGGTGATGGGGAAATGCAGAGGAAAATGATCTCATTGGATTGCCAGCTTTCAAGTGTGAGGCTTCAAGGGAGATGTGTTTCTCAGAGATTGGTGGCGAGGATGCTGATGGTTATGGTGAACCCGTGGTGGTGATGTCAGTGTAGCCAACTGAAGATGTCCCCAAACATTTGCTCTTTTGATGGTGTTGTATCGAGGTTATGGTAGGTGTCCAGATGGATTCCTTGAGAGTGGGTGGCTGAGGGCTTTATAATGGAAGATGCCTACTGTTAGGATGGAATGAAGAAGAAGGGCCAGTTTAGGAGAAGGAGGCTGAGACTTGAAGGTGGATGCACGTTGGAGCTGGAGCTGTCATCATTGTCATCGTCACCATACATTAGTGATGATAATAATGGTAGTGGCTGACACTGAGATCTCATTACGTGCCATGTTGACATGCAGTGGGTCATTGGATTCTCAGATCACTTTAAGGCCAGGATGGATTTTAGTCCCAGTTTTTGAGATGAAGAAAAAACAGGGTTTAGAAACATTAAAGATTTGTCCAGCATCGTACAGCTAGGGAGCTGGTCCAGCCAGTCTTGGACCCTCCAATCTCTCCACCTCCAACATCTCTCCTCCATCCTGATGCAATCTTAGGGAAAAGCAGGAGTGGGATGTGTTCAAAAAGATCTGTGTAAAACTTACAAATGAAACTGGAAATATGAGAACTGAGGAAGACTGCCTTCATAGGACTTTGTGTGAGGTGTCAGCAGAGTGATGATGTTAGAAGCAAATGGCAGAAAGTGAGGGGCTGTGCCTAAGGAAATACAGCAAAATGGGCTGCTTGTGGGAGAGATTTGTGCATAAAAGGGAAAAAAAAAACCCTAAAAGAGCTTAATGCTGGCATGGTTATTAACTGAGGCGGCTGAAGGTTTACATGAGAGGAGGCTGAGGTTAGTCAAAGGGGGATGGGAACGATGTGTCAGACGACGGAAAAGAAAGAATTAACAGGTTGATGCGAGGGCAGCCGGGTACGGGGGAAGCCCTTGGTGGAAATAGCATGCAGGGTGCAGGTAGAGCGGTAACTTCGGCATAAAGGAGGGGTCCTTCTCTCAAAACAGCAAGGAGAATAAAGAATTAATTATTATAGAAAGTAAAATTGGCTAAAATGGGTAAAAAAAAAAGTCTGGTGATCCTAGGCTGGTGGTGTGTGGGACTTAAGGAAGGATAGAGATGATCTCTTGTGATGAGGCTAAAAAGTGAGTGTAAATCTCACGGTGGAAGGGGACTTTGGATGTCAGCATTTTAAATTATCCCTCTATATTGTAATTAATTATTTCATCAAACACTTTTAAGGGATCTGCTGATTCATAATCCTCCCATCCAAGTACTAACCAGGCCCGACCCTGCTTAGCTTCCGAGATCAGACGAGATCAGGCGCGTTCAGGGTGGTATGGCCGTAGACTGCTGATTCATAATCCTGACCTTCATGTCCCTTTCTGTCTTGTCTTTGTTGGCCAGAAGGAGCCCTGCTTGAAGGCAGAGACCCTACTGATGGTTTCTGGGCACTCCTGGGTGCTTAGCAGCCAGACTACTGCCTGCTACATAGTGTAGGCTCAGAAATAATTGTTCTGTGAATGAATGGATGTAGTCATCTGATGTTTCCTTTCCCTTTGTTTCTCTACTCTTTCCTTACATTTGGGTAAAGCTCTGCAATTTGTAAAATGATTTTCATTTTTTCAGTTGTGATAGTGGAGCTGTGACTTAGGAACACTGTTATCATACCCATTTGAGGGATATGGATACTGTCTCATCTAAAGTTACAGCACAACCTGGTTGCCTGTGGCCTGGACTTCAGAATCAGCTCCGGTCTGAGCTCCAGCTCTGCCACTGATAAATTGCATTTCTCTGGCAAGTTCCTTTACCTCTCCTAGTATTGGTGTTCTCATCTAGAAAGGGGAGAAACGGAACTATCGTGTACAGGGATTGGAAGTATTAAATAACATAGTGCCTAGAAACTACGTATCACAAAACATGGCCCAACATAGGACCTTTGGGATAGTATATATAGTGACAAAGTGGGGGTCATGATAACACCGCCGAACTTGCAGTTGTAAGGAAGATTAAGTGAGTTAATATCTGTAAGATGCTTAGAATAGTGCCTGGCATATATAAGTACTTGAAGTGTTTGTTAATACAAAGTATGTATTATAATCATTAGGGTCCCAGTGTCAGTGAATTGTCCTCTAATTTCTTCTTGACCATCACTGCTGAATCATAAGCAATTTTCCTTATTTACATTTGTGTTTGCCTCATCCCTTCCCAGATACTTTAAAAGGATATGTTACTTAGTAAACATGCTTTTCCTGTGCTTCCTTTTTTTACTTTGCCAGAAGGAGCCCCAGAATATCTAGTGATGGGCAGAAAAGGGGAAGCATCCAGGATTTTAATATTCTGATGATTATGTCATCTGCCCCCTCCTTGTAAATGCTACCTTAAAACCGTTATTTACCCTAAATAACACTTCATTAGACTCCTTCTTCACCTGCCCTGAGTTCTTAATACTGAGCATCCTACCATGCAGGTGTCCTGCTCCCATGTCAAACCCCAAACAAAGAAACCACCGAAAGCAGTTTCAGAGTAGACACGCGAAAACGTCCTGTGAAAATGCTCTCAAGACGATGCCTTTTTTGTAGGTGACCCTTGTTCCATCTCTGCTGGTTCAATCCAGAGGTTTCTGCACCCAATTATTATTTTAGCTTATCACTATCAACAGAATGAATGGAGTCCATTTTCACAATTGTCACTTTCAAAATAAATTACTCGGGATGAAAATCTTTGCAGGGTCAGAAAAACAGGTAAATATTCTCAGCAGGATGTAACGATAGGCATGGAGTGTGGGTTTAGCTGTATGACTTGTCCAGAGGTCCTCGGAAGGAACAGGTCTGGAATCAGAGAGGGGACCCAAAAGAGGCATTTGTTGGAAACTCCTCCTCGGTTGTGTGAGGGGCCGTTCATGCTCATCAAGGTGACACCCCCCTGGATATCCAGAGCCCTTGTGTATAGAATTATAAACATTTGGTATAAAAATCTTCTAAAGGAATGAGTGTCTCTTGTACAAATGAGATATCCATTGTCAAAACCATTGCCGAAAGTACACGGCTCACGTACCTCTAGGACGCGGTCCAGGAAACCCAGGGCCTGTGTTTGCGCCTTTAGGATGTAGTGCCTGTCTGCCAGAGGCCTTACTGATTCAGAAAAGCTTTGCTAGGGACTGCAGCATTCTGGACCTTATGCCAGACAATGAGATGGTAAGAAATGCCTGAATGGGAACCCCCGTCAGCCTGAGGAGCCAGGCAGGTGGGCAGCTGTCATCTAAGGGTGTGTTGGATCATTAACAGAATGCTGTGGGAACACAAGAAAGAAGGTGAGGAGAAGAGGAGTTGCGATTTTGAGCATTTGGTGTGAGCCAGGCATGGAGCTGTTGAGCGGGAGATGGAGAGGAAAGCGGGGAAGTGGGCATTCAGCTGTGATGGAAATTTCACCTGGAGGTGAATACGTTCAAGAACGGCCAGCCAGGGCATGGGTTGCTGAGGGAGAGCTGGGAGGGAAGGGCTGGAGGAGAGGCTGAGAAGACTTTGGGCATTATCCTGCCCATGAGTGGGAACCACCCATGACTGAAAAAGTCCATCATTAGATTTGTGATCTTCAAGTTCTGAGGGTAGCATGGAGGAGGAGGTGGAGAGGGGAGGCGCCAGAGTGAGAGAGTCTCCTGAGGAGAAAATGACAGGTGCCCGGGGAAGAAATGATGAGAGCAGGACAGTTGTGTTAGGGGAGAGAAGAGCATGGACAATGGATTGAAGCTGCGGGAGGTGTATAGAGAAGAGGAAATTAGTAAGTCACCGTGTCCTGAGGGAATGGGGGCCTATCGTGTTAGTTTCCATCCCTGCAAGGAGTATGAGGATGTCTCCCATCAGGACGGTTGTGATGATTAAATGAGATAATTTATGTGAAATCTTCAACATGATGCCAAGTAGGTGATGCTTCTCAGTAACTGCTGTCTTCTCTTCAAATTCATACACCTCCACACCACCCACAACACATAAACTCAGAAAACTATAACCTATTGACATTTTAAAAATCCTGCCCCATATTTAATCATATTTCTAATGCTTGCAACACAATTTTTGAAGTCCTAAAACATTGCTGGTAAAATAGAGAGACTGCCAACATACAAGTGATTTTGAATAGAATTCTTTCCCAGAATACTGGAAGAACACTAAAGGTTGCTCTCTGTTTGTAAGAAAATGGTAATGTACATCATGTACATTTCTTTGGCCAACTATTGCATAGTTTGTCCTAATTTTTTTTAAGTACTTCTCTAAGTACCATGTATTACCAGATGCTGTTCCAAGAGAATTAATTGCCATAGCTATGAACTGCTTTTCCTGTCTGTTAGTGGACGGCCATTAACGTTGAAAACATGGCTGGTCTGGGGTTGGCAAGCTTTAGGTTTATAATTCAGTCCAGGAAAATGATGAGATATGGCATTTGTTGTTATTTGAAATGTTCTTATAATTAGAGAAACAGATCCATATCCAAACTTTAGGGGCAGAAAGTGAAACCTGTTGTGAAAAAAGCTTGGCCGTCTTTTTCAAAACTTAGTAGATGTCCCCTTGCCAGAAGTCAGTTTTTTGGGCAGATCTCTATGCCAATCGAAGGAACAGTGTCCTGGATACTCCTTTGCATGCCTGAGCAAAGGTGACATGCCTCCGCGTCATCTCCTTTGGTTTCAGCCATCCTCAGCTTGGCCCTCCTTCCCCAGGAGAACTCTAAGCTGCACTAGGTAGATGTCCTAGTCAGTTACCACCATTCCAACATGCTTCAGTTTAGCTAAGATTTCCATTAGCAGCTTGCTTCTCCACTCAGGAATGTTAATGCCTACCTGCTCTTCCCCTGGGACTTCTCTTTTAGCACCCAATATTGCCTGTGTAATCAAGATCTCATAGAAATGAAAATTGGAGTGGCATGGTGGTAAGAAATTTTCTATGAGTTATAAAAGCTGAATGCTAATGAGGCTTATTAGCTGTGTGACCTTGGGCAGGGCAGACCCTTCTGACTCCCAGTTTGATTACCTCAAAATGTGGATAATGATGCCTAGTACTCAAGGTTGTCAGGAAATTTAAATGAGATACTGCATATATGAGCTGCAGGAACGATGCCTGGCACATACAGTTGCTCAACAAATGTTGACTCACAAAGAGTTAAAAAAAAAAAATCCCTATCTAAGGAGTTGCATGTTAGAGGATCAAGGTGAAAATTCTTTCTGAGCTACCTATGTTACAAATGTCAGATTTCCTTGGAAAGAAGCCTGAATTCAGAATTAACAGATCAATTGAATTGGAGACTTCTAAATATTCATTCACAGTTGTCCTTTGGGCTTCAAGAATTTTAGCTTTGCAAAATGCCATGCTAGTGAGGCAAAATGCCTTATTCTGGCAACAAATTCACTAGTGGAAATACCTTGCTGACTTTTGGCAGTTTATCCTTCAATAAATATCCTTAAAAATAATATGCATGAGAGTTACAGCAACTGCCACTTTTGAGAGCCTTTTCTGCTCTAGGCATGGGGCTAAACTCTTTACATACATCTTCCCGCTTACTCTCTGCAACATGGTGAGATGGGGGTTCCCCTCTCAGTTTTACAGATGAGAAACCCTAGGCTCAGAGAGGCTGAGGAAATGACTTCAAGTCATGTAGATAACAAAAGTAAGACTTGAACGACAAAATGTGTGATCCTTTCTTACCTACTGAACTTCTGCCTTGTACCCAGAGATGCCGAGAGGGTTACCCACAGGACAGGGGAACTCTGTATGGCAGTACAGCCCACGTTAGGTTGTAGATGCAGTTGGGTTCTGGGTAGTGGTTGAATGGAGACAGATGCTATACGAGACTTGGGAAGGATGGCTGAATGGAAGATAGATGTGGGTGGTGATCACTCCCAAGGCCTCTGTAAAGGTTGTGCATATATTCTTCCCTGGGACACCTGCTTGAGGGATGAGAGGTGCTGAGTCCTTCTTTCACTCTGCTCTTGAGGCTGGGCCCCTGAAGGGCTGTGGCTACCCTGGGGATGGGTACCATTTTCTCACCTGCAGCAGAGGAACCAAATGGGTAGAAACCCAATGTCTGCTCATTTCCCATCCATGTGGCCAGTACTCCATTAGCACCAAGAACCTGCAGTCACAAGAGGTAGGAGGGAAGAAGGTTGGAGAGGACACAGAGACCCATTCCTTAGCAACTGGAGTTCAAAGGAAGGTTGCAATAAAACAAAATATTTTGGAAAGAAGAATCAAAGGCAATTAGTTGTCTTCAAGGATTATAAACCCACTGAGTAGAATATCGATCTACTATTTGAGAGGCCCGTGACAAAGCTGGGGGAAAATTGCCTCTTACAGAAGAAACATGCTCAGACACCCAGTAAGTAGCCACGAGCATATGAGAAACTGTAAATATTAATGAAGTGACGGGGCAAGCATTTCAAAAGGAGCTTTTTTCTCTGAGATCTTTGGTAGAGGGGAGAAAAAAATCTTTGTGCTTGAAAGGGATGTATTTTTTCTCCTGTATACTGGAGTTTTATAAAGCACTGCCTCCTGCCAGACTCTACAATGGACTGTATGTTCTTTTTGGAGAGAGGCATTTGAGAACCCATAAAGGCAGGTCAAGCCTAAGGTATTGTGAATTTATAGTAACAAAGGAAAGAAAGAAAGAGACAAGCCAAGACAATGCAGGATGAGCTAAGGCTGCAGTATTTTGTGACATGATGGCATTATCAGGGAAAAATGAAAAGAGTAGTGGGCTGGTGGGGCTGATGTTTGGGGACACCCCCTGTAAGACAGGGGCTTGTAAATGAAGACATGGTCACAAGGAGAAGGCTGAATTCATGTCTTGGCTTCTAATGCTAGTGAAAAAAATCATCTGTACAAAAGTTATGTTGTATTTTTTAAAATCAATTCCTAAGAAAACATTCTAGATCATTAACAAAATCATTCTTCATCTCTATCTTTATTTCCATGTATCTTTGGAAAATTATTGATATATCTTGATCTTTGCTCTGGCCTGTAAATTAAATAGCATCAACTGTAGGATTGTCTGCAAATCAACTTGCAGTATCAGGGATTTCCTTATATTTATTGACTAAGTGTGCATCCATGTGTTTGAGTTCCAGGTTTGAGATCCAGGTTTATCAACTGTTAAGTGACAACCATCGTATAATAATATAAGCCTGCTTTCTCTCTGGGGTTGTCATGAGATTCAGTGGCATCAGGAACTTGCAAAATGTTATGGCTGGAAGAGATCTTTTGGATTATTCGGTCCCTGTTCTTTGTTGGGAGCACAATACAGCACGATGGTTAAATGAGATAATAAGGATAATTATTCCTATGACATGGCCGCATTTTTACCTGTTGTCAAATCAGAATGGAGAGTGGTGTGTTATTTCCTGCTGGGGCTCACTGGTTTCTGAGCTGCCCTCTTTAGGCATTTCCCAGTAGTGGTTCTTTTGTCAAATGTGTCACTGGGAGATGATTGAAAACGGGCAGACCTACCTAATAATATAGGTCCCTGTGGGGGGAATAAAAAACCAGATACTTCCTGCTAAGCATGTTTATGTATTTTTTAAAACAGATTAGGATTTAATTCACCTACCATGTACACTTCACTCGTTTAAAAAGTGTAGAGTTCAGCAGTGTATGGCATATTCATAGTTGTACAACAATTGCCACAAGCACTTGTAGAATGTTTTCATTACCCCAAAAAGATACCCCAGACCCATTAGCCGTCACTCCCCATTTCCCTGCCCCCTCCAAGCCCCTGGCAACCACTAATCTCTTCCATGTCTCTGTAGATTTGCTTGGACATTTTGTACAAATGGAATGATACAATATATAATCTTTTACAACTAGCTTCTTTTACTTAGTATGATGTTCTCAAGGTTCATATATGTTTTAAGAGGTATCAGTACTTCTTCTGTTCTCCTTTTCATCCAATTAAAATGAACTTAAAATTTTTTTTTGATTTCTTTTTTTAACCAACAGTTATTTAGAAGTATATAATTTAATTTCTAAATATTTGGGCAACTTTCAGTCACCTGTCTCTTATTAATTGAATTCTTACTGAGAAAATATACTTGGTGTGACTTGAATCCCTTTAAGTTTATTCAGACGTTTAAATGGCCCATATATAGTCTTATCTTGGTGCATGTTTTGTGTGCACTTGAGAAGAAAGTGTATTCTACTGTTAGATGGAATATTCTATAAATATTAGGTCAGGTTGTTGACAGTGTTGTTCATGATTTCTATAGCATTACTGATTTCTACTGATTCTGTAATTTATTGAGAGGGGAGCGTTGAAAAGTCTGGCCATAATGGTGGATTGAAGGGTAGTGTTTTTAAGGTTCAGATAATATTCAATTATTCACTACTCCATAGTGCTAAACGCTGGAGAAGCAAAGATGAGTAAGGAAAACCTGAGTAACGTGCTCCTGTAACCACAGAGCATATGATAAAGAACAAAGTGTATCCTTACAATAGCTCTGAGTTAACTGTTCGTTTGCTTTTTTCCTATTTCTACTGGTCCTCCTTAGCCTGGTCTCTCTTATTTCATACTCAGGGTTCTGTAGATATTCCTTTGCTTTGTTCCTTCCTTTCTCTGAGACATTTTGTCCTCCTCCTACTGTCTGGCTAATCTTCTAAGGAGAGTTGTTACTGTATTCATCTTTCCTTGTTGGTCCGGACTCCATGGACACAATGGCTCATGGAGTGCATCATGCTTAGATGTCATTGATACCTTGTATCTTAGAAAATAATCCTTTTCTTTGGTCCCCTTGTATTTTTCTAGTACTTCATATCCAAGCTTCTCCTAGTTACTTTTAAGGTAATCCTTAAATTAGCTCTTCCCTACTAATCCTAACTTTCTAACACCTTCTGTTATAAAATATTTGTTGCCTCCAGGTACAAATCATTTCTCCATTTCCTGATCTTTGCATTAGATGCCATTGTTTACATGAGGTTAAATATCTTTCTAATAGGATGCCCATAAGAAGTTAATATTTTTAAGGGCAGAGTTCATTCATTATTCAGCTTTCTCTCTCCTCATGGCCACCATTGGCGTTTCCCACATCATTTGGGTATGACCACAGTAGGAAACCAATAACATTTTCATTGAGTTTAATTCAAATACTACTCTTTCCTCTTTTTTTAGAGAGAGAGACTGAATGCACATGTGCTTGCATGAGGTGGGGGAGGGGCAGAGGGAGAGAGAGAGAGAGAATCTTTAGGAGGCTCCTCACCCAGCAAGGACCCTGACGCAGGGCTCCATGTCACCACTGAGATTATGATCTGAGCCAAAATCAAGAGTCCCCTGCTTAACCGACTGAACCACCCAGGTGCACCTGTTCTTTCCTTGGTTTAAATCATGTACCACCATTTTTCATGGAAAGTCATTACCAAAAGAATATACACATAATATTTATATTTCAGTAAGAGCATAACTCTTAAAAAGTTAAAAAAGCACACCACTTTGCAGTTTTAATTTTATGACTCACCAGGGGGAAAAGTACTTCTAAAAGGAAGAAAAGAAGCTACTCATCCAAAGTTTTAAATTATTTAGTCTTCAGTTTTAAATACCATCTCAGAAAATTTAATGTGGCACCTATTTTTAATCTTTAAAATTCTTCTCTTCAGCCAGGATCAATTTTTATATCATCCCAACACACTAGAAGGAAACAGTTCACTGTACCATAGACTTCTTTGAACATTTATACCATTGCTCATATCAGCAGGAGGCTTCTTGGAATTCAACACCAATTTTTGTGACCATATATGTTTTATACAAGGTTGCACATTTTTTTTCTTCTTATTCTGCCTTAGGTTTTCAAAAGAAGGGGAGCGGAGCACTCCTCATCTTATAAAAATGAGCATCACCCTCTGGCCTAACTCAATTGTAGGGAACATGCTTTCATGATAATACTGGAAAAAAAGGGAGAGAACATTTTTTACACTTTACCACAGTGTGAGTACAACTATATATTAAAAATAATAGCAACAACAAAAATGACTGGATTTCTAGAAACTTCTTGAAATAGGAGAGGAAACTTGGTGACTTAGGGTTTGTCAAAGATTTTTAATATAACACAAAAAAGTAAAAAAGTATAAAAGAAAAAATATTTACTCTTCTTTTTTTCTTTTTAATTTAATTTATTTATTTGACAGAGAGAGAGACAGCGAGAGAGGGAATATAAGCAGGGGGAGTGGGAGAGGGAGAAGCAGACTCCCCTCGAGCAGGGTGCCTGATGCGGGTTGGATTCCAGGACCCTGGGATCATGACCTGAGCTGAAGGCAGACGCTTAATGACTGAGCCACACAGACACCCATTTTTGCTCTTCTGAAAAAGTGTGGTTTAGTACATGAAGAGGCAGGGTACAAGACTGAGAGAAAGTATTTGCTTACCAGATATGAAACAAAGGATTTGTATCAAGACTACATAAAGAACTTTTATAATTCATTAATAATAAGGAAAGCAAACTGATGATTATGGGACAGAGATCTAGACAGGGTTCACCAAAGAACATACACAAATGGGAAATAAGGGTGTGTGAAAATGTGCTCAACATCATTAGTCATTGGGGAAACGCACATTTAAGCCACAAGGAGTCATTATACATCCCTAGAAAGGCTAAATAAAAAAAATATAAGTGTTCTTGAATATGTGAACAACCAGAAGTCTCCTTCATAACCTGTGGGAATGCTGAACGTTACTGCTGCTTTGGAAAATAGTTAAACAGTTTCTTAAGAAGTTAAATGCACATTCACATAGCATATGGCTGAGCCATTGTACTGCTAGGTATTTACCCAAGAGTGAAGCAAGCATATGTCCACACAAAACAAGGATACATGAATATTCACTGGAGCTTTATTTGTAGTAGCCCAAACCTGCAAATAACAGAAATACCCAGCGAGAGATGAGTGGATAAACACATTGTGATGTATCCATACAGTGGAGAACTTCTGGGCAGTAGAACAAACCATGGGTGCACGCAGTACCATGGGTGAAAATCAAAATGATTACGGTGACTGAAAGAAGCCAGACAAATAAATGAGTACATGCTGTGGGCTTCCCTTTATATGAAATACGGGAAAATGCAAGCTAACCTGTAGCCATGCATAATTCACACCAGTGGTTACCTGGTTTGGAAGCCGGCGATTGGAGAGGGGTAGGAGAGGGAGATGACAAGGGGATACAAAGAAATTACTGGGTCTGATGAAGGCGTTCATCATTCTCATTGTGGTAGTACTTCCTTAGGCGTGAACATGTGTCAGACATCACCACACTGTACCCTTGGAATATATGTGGTTTAGTTTATGTCAATTAGAACTCAGCAGATCTTTTAAAAAACCAAAATAATATAAATAAGAAGGCTAGAAATGAGCACTTTGCAGAGCCTTTTACTTGGGAAATTTCTATCAAACTTAACAACCTGGTACATTTGCTCTTAAGGACTCTTGCAAAACTTGTGATATTTCTCTAGATCTCCATCTGCCTTCCACCAAGCTGTGGCAATTTAAAGATGTTTCTATATTCTCAGAAACCAGTCTATTATTTTTAACCAGAATTTAGAACTGAGTGAAGATGGCTTGACTTTTTTTTTTTTTTTTTAGAGTAGTTAATGGCTTTTTTAACCTTCCCTTCAAAGCCATGTTGTCAGTTTCCCGGATGTCTGGCGGTCCTGTCACAGTGCTGTCACAGCCTTCTGAGGAGTGGGCAGAATCTCCTAACACCCACCTCTGTCTGTTACGAATTGGTGACACATTGGATGGCCTGATAGGGTTGGAAAGATGTGACTAATAAGGAATGCACATCATTGCAGCCTTCCAAGGATTGATGAGCGAATAAAAATTGAAAGCCTATTAAACATTATCTGAGAAATAGGTCTTAACATCCCCACCCCTTCCCTAGCCTCCAGCTTGATTTTTAAAGATGTTTTGAGGCTGATGTGGATAAGAACACTTCATCTCTCTCCTCTGTTTGGAATGACATCAGTATAAGAACATCTGTATATCTTCCCATTTTTGGAACAGTATCACACTTTTTAAAAATAAAAAAAAATGCAGAACACATTGAAAAGCACCCTGTGAATGGAGGTGGTTGTGTTATATTTATGTAAAATGTACCTTCCTTCTGGAGTGCCTTCATAACAACACTTAGTGTGAAAGAAACTTCTAGAATTTGAAAAGTAATACATTTTTGACCTTAGAAAAAAATTTACATTTTATTTAGAGTTACAAGTTATATATATATTTTTTCCATGTACAACTTAGCTGTCTTTCTTCATGTGTTCTTTTTGTGATAATGTGAGTACTTGGGCTGATATCCCTCTCCACAGTGTTTGGCCATGGAGGCTTACTTTAGATATTAAAATGACATTTTGATCACTCGTCAGATGACAAGAGATCATTAAAAAATTTTTAAGGCATTTCAAGGACACAGATATTTTACCTTCGTATGTTCTTCACTGTACTTAAATAAGATGTGTTTCTACATAACAATTACATGAAAATACTAGGTAAAGGATCTACTAGGCAGAATGATTTTAATAAAAGCAGGTAACAGTGGAAACTAAGACAAATTTTAATTTTTATGACCACCATACACTCAGCATTTTGGAATACCTTCAGTTGTCTTCAAGAAACTTTTGGTTGTGCTGAGATGCTCAGAGAACCTTTTCAACTTCTATAATCTTTTATTTGCAAACGATCTACCAAGGTCTTATGGGCTTAAAAAAAAATAATAAAGCCTAAAGAATCCCAAAGGGTTTCTGTAAATGCAAATGTTGTTAAGAGGAAGGCTGTGGCTGCTTGTGCCAGGATTAAATTAAATCCAACTGTGTCTTTAATTAGAAGTGTCTCCAGATCATATCAAAACTACCACATCCTAAAGCCCTCAACCTAGGTTTTAAGCTGCTAGCTGACACTGAATTCCCACATAGCTTTCTGATGGGGTTTGCCAAGTTACTCATGGCCAATTTCAGTCAGTGAGGAACGCATGTCTAGCAATAGGATTTGGCTAGTAGTTTCAAGTGTGAGATAAAGTTCTCTTTGGGAACGGTGAGGAGTGTGAGTGGTATAAATCAGAGCATCACAGGGGCCTATGGTTTTCCTGTGGTTCACTTTTCTCATCTGGGAAGTGAGGTTTATGACAGTATCTGTGGTTGATGACTTAAAGTGTTCTTGACAATGCCCAGTCCAGAGTAAGCATTCAATAATTGTGAGTTTTCTCACTTAAAAACATTTTTAACTTTTTTAATTTTAAAATTAAAAAATTTTTAACATTTAACTATGCATGGCAAGCTTACATGGTGAAATTTCTTCAATACCTTTTGTTCCCATGTACTTGTATAAAAATTCTTGGGGGTTAGTTAGTGCTTCTCAAAGTGTGTTTTGAGCAGCATTCATGCTGCTTGATCAATTAATATGTTTCATGTGGGGGAAAAAAGGGATCTGTGATTAAATAAGTTTGGAAAACAAAGCTTGCCCAAAGCTAATTAGATTTTATTGCTACAAGACTTCTCAGAGCCTTGACTATGATAGTAAGCAGTAGGACTGTTCAAAAGGGCTGTTATGTAGAACTTACGTGTCGAGGTCAAAACTCTTCCTAATACTATTTGTCTTTCCTGGGACCTTAGTTAAGTAAGAATCACATTTTGTTTAGCAGACAAGGGATAATTGCTAAAACACCATATCTTCAATTAACCCATATTTTCCCCATTCCTGTAATATAGAGGAAGCCATTAATATGGGTGGCTCTGAATTAATTTGAGACTATGTATGTTCAGCAGTGGGCTTATGGCAGAAGTGGAATATCTTTCTATCTATCTGTCTCTTTATTTAAGAAGTGGAATTTTTAGTGTGGGTGTAGAATTTGGGAACAGTTCAATTTCTTTTGGATGCAAGTAACTAAAATACTCAAAAATGACAAACTGCAAGAATATTTACTATCTGATTTTATAAGAAGTCTAGAGAGAGGTTTCAAAGTTGGTTAATCCAGTGGTAAAATGACTCACCATGGACCCAATTTTTTTTCATTTTTCTTCTCTACATCCTTAGCATGTTGGCATGTCCTCTTTATGTGGGCTGCCAAGTTCAAAGCAGTTCAAAATATGCAAAAAACAAACAAACAAACCAAAACCTCAAAACAGTGGCCAATTCAAAAACTGGAGCATCTAGTATTTTTTCTTTATTCAAAATGAAAAGATATTTCCAGAAATCCTCAGATGTTGCTTTATACTTTATTGGTCATATTTGGGTCACAGGTCCATGCGTAAAGGATGGAGAATAAAAGCACCCTGACTGGCTCAGAATAATCAAGATTACCCCGCCCCCCCTGCTGCGCCCCCCCACCCCCGCCCCCTGCAGTCAGGGAGGAGCCTAGCCTAGATGTCGCCATCTAGAGGAGGGTAAACAAAAGGAAGAAATGACTTAAATAGGCAAGGAATGTTGTTACAATGTTGCATAGGACGCCATTTTGTTAACCCCTATGACATTATGGGTGCTTTTTTCAGATACAGTAGAATTAAAATAGTCATGTGAGATATATAAAAATGGGCTCTGTTACATTTGAGGGGGTAAAAAGCAAGTTCAAAACTGAGCCTCGTTTTATACTTTAAACCAAAGAACACGTTCTTAATTTTTGCTACTTCTAGCAAGTTTGATGGTTTGGGTTTATTAGTGACATTTAACATATAAAACTGAGTTTGCAGTTTTGTAATTAAGTTGAAGATGTGTAAGTTTTGCATTTCACACCACAGAGCTAAACCCACCCAGTATTCAAAAGGAACTTGCTCTGATCATCACGCACATCAGCAAAATTTAGAAACAGTATTTGGGGCTGTAGGCTAGACAGATTGAATTCTTTTATCCCCTGCTATAAAAATTACCTAGCTTTTAGCCGAAACGTGTATACTTGTCATCCTAAGCATCAAATGTTCTAGTATGTGTGAAACTTCAAAGTTAGGGGGTGCTTGGGTGGCTCAGTGGGTTAAGCCTCTGCCTTCAGCTCAGGTCATGATCTTAGGGTCCTGGGATCGAGCCCTACATTGGGCTCTCTGCTCAGCGGGGAGCCTGCTTCCCTTCCTCTCTCTCTGCCTGCCTCTCTGCCTACTTGTGATCTCTCTCTGTCAAATAAATAAGTAAAATATTTTTAAAAAAGTTAGAACTCACGGATGTGGCATGTATTTAATAAATACATAAAACAGAAAACTGTGTTTCTGAAACTATAAACTGCTCCTTTTGTACACCAGAGTGAATTCTCTTTTCGTGAAGCAGAGTTTTCATGCTTCCCATCTGTGAAGTAGGTACGAATGCTCACTGGTTTATGAATTAGGCATTGCTGGTTGTATCACTGTCAGGGTCAAAATGATGCTGACTGGAAATGTTTTTGACAGGTTCTGCTGATCATTGTTGTCCCCTCAGAGTTAACCCCCTAGAGATGGGGGATTGAGACAATTGAGTAAAGAATTTCTTTGGATGCAAATGTTGTTTCTTGGAAAAAAACACTTTGTGGCTTCTCAAGTTCCTTATCAAATTAAGCACAGTTTTGAAGGAGGATATATTTTATTATTTTTTTAAGACTTTATTTATTTAACAGAGGAAGAGAGAGTGAGAGAGAGAGAGCACTAGCTCAGTGTGGGAGGGGTCAGGGGGGAGGGAGGAGGAAGGGAAAAGAATCCCAAGCGGACTGTGAGCTGAGCTCAGAGCTCCATGCAGGGCTTGATCCCATGACTCCAGGATCATGACCTGGTCTGAAACCGAAAGTTGGATGCTTAACCAACTGAGCCACCCAGGCATCTCAAAAGAAGGCATCTTTTAAATAAAATATAAGAGTAAAGGAATTTTTTCTTCTCTAGCCACTGCATTTTATCTTATGTTCAAATGATGATGAAAACAATGAAAGCAAATTATACATAGCTTTTCACTTTTCCAAAAATTTTACATTAAAAAAATGTCATCCTCATCACAACTCCATAAAATAAGGCAGCGTTTTAGTAAATTGATAGATGAGAAAACCCAGGTATGAAAATAGAAATAGGTTTGTCTCTACTCTCAGAGGCATTGCATAGTTTGGTTTAATTTAAAATTTTTGTATTTTATGTTGTCCTTCATAGTAAGAAAGACAGGTTTTATTGTCATTTTTTTGGTACCCATTTTCTGGCTGAAATAGCTGCATTAGGGAGTTCAACAGTAACTCACCCAGATTTGTGTAGCAACTAAATAACAGAAATGTAGGAACTCTTGGAGAACAGCAACTATGTGGTTTTTAAAACCTCCGAAGTTAGCCTTACCCTCAGTTCAAAAGCTAGTCCTGCTTCCAAATGTGTGTGCTGGGGCAAAGAACTCAGTGACTCTGGGTTTCAGTTTTCTTGCCTTTAAAATGGGAACAAGTACACACCAACCCTCTAGACGGTTGCGAGGATTTAACGAGAACATGCCACGATGTGCTTTTAACACATTGTATGGCCCATGGAAATCTCCCTAGATACCTCTGCGGTTTCCGGCGATACCTTTGCTGTAAAATGCTTAGAGGCGCTGTTCTGGAAATTAGAAATTGAAATTGTCTTAGCAGTAGCTGGCATTCTGGTATTCTGATTTAACTATTGAATGGGTAGAGTTTCCTGCAGATGTGGAGATGTGACATGTGCAGAAATCTTGAATTTTGCTACTTCATAGACGGTTTGAAATTTTACTTTGATATTGGAACATGTATCTCTCTTGGTGTGTCACAGAGCACTGCCAAAAGCTGTCAGTCAGAGATACCTGGGCGCGCTTTAAACACACATGCACGCATGTGCGCGCACGCATGCACACACACACGCACTCTGGTGGGTGCTCGTGCATGCCCCACCATGGAGAGGAGATAGTGGGACTAAGGAGTGTTTACCAGTGTCCTTAGGTGTGAGTTCAGACCGGTGCAGTTCTTCCAGCCCGCTCTGACCTTGTGACTCTGCACAGCTGAACTCCACCAAGCAAACCTGCATTTGTATTCTCACCAGGAAAGTTTTGGAAATGTTTTTTTCTGTTTCTGTTCCTAAAAATCCAGCCTGTACATTTCCCCCGTGGATAAGGACATGAGTTTGTTAGTATTGTCACAACCTGATCTATCGTTCTGCTCTTTTTATTTAAGAATTTTACTTTTATTTGACTCCTGGGTAAGCAGAAAAGATTCCTTCTTCTTATTTGTAGAGGCAAAATGATCACCCATGGTATTTCTGAAAGTTAATATTCTGAGATTGAGAAATAAAGTTGAGGAGCACCTGGGGCCTGGTGGGTTCAATGTCTGCCTTTGGCTCAGGTCATGATCCCGGGATCATGGAATTGAGCCCCACATCAGGCTCCCTGCTGAGCGGGGAGCCTGCTTCTCCCTCTCACACTGCCCCTCTGCTCCACCACTTGTGCTTCTCTCTCATGCTTGCTTTTTCACAAATAAATAAAATCTTTAAAAATAAATTAATTAGGTAAAAAAGAAGAAACAGAGAGTCTTAGACCTCTGTGTTTAAAAGAGGCTTTGGAGACCACCTAATAAGATGTCATTATTTTAGAGATGGGGAAACTGAGGCTCAGGTGTGTGTGTCGTAGGGGCATTTCTCAGTTAGGTAGTCAGACCAGAACCCAGGTGTCCTGACTTTCCATCTACCAAGATGTCCATAAATGACAGGCTTCCCCTTTAGTCAATACCCATTAAAAATTAAGAATGAGGGATGCCTGGGTGGCTCAGTTGGTTGCGTGGCTGCCTTCGGCTCAGATCCCAGCGTCCTGGGATCGAGTCCCACATCGGGCTCCTTGCTTGGCGGTGAGCCTGCTTCTCCCTCTGCCTCTGCCTGCCACTCTGTCTGCCTGTGCTCGCTCCTGTGCTATCTCTCTATCTGACAAATAAATAAATAAAATCTTTAAAAAAAATTAAGAATGAAAGGGTTCATCAGCCAACCACTTATTTGCTAAATGGAGAAATGAAGGCTCAGAGCATTTCAGCAGAATCCTACAGGATATTAATGGCAGAACTGGGGAGTTGAATCCAGATTTCTAGACTCCGTTTCAGTGCTCTCTCCAATCACATGGTTTATGCAAATGTGACCATCATGGAAATTCATGCTCACCAGTAATGTTCCATTGCTCTTATTGCCCTATTCTTGGTTTTCTGTATCTCCAATCTAAGCCATCCTACAAACAACTAAAAACCTCTGTTATGACCCAGGTGACACCTAAAGATGATGAATCCTTTACCAAGGTGATTCATAGCCCTTTTGTGAGGGATGAGGGAGCTTGAGAGACTCTTTCGTTTACTTTAAAGCCACTTGTTTGTCTTTCTGTGTGTCTGGAAGAGTCAACAGTAATCACTCTGTTGATGTATGATCTGATTAGTGGTGCTGGGGCTGCTGTTCTCCTCAGGAACAATAAATCGCATACAAGGCCTGCCCCACTCTCTGCGGTGATGCCTGGGAGCCCTCCAGTGTAACCTTTGGCAGTAAATTCGGCTCATCATCAAGCTTTCAACTACTGTAGAAACTGTTTTGTGCCCTTACTTGAGGGCTTTTCTTCAGAAAAATTGCTTACAACTGTTACAATTTTATAAAGTGTATGTATACCTTATGTCTAAGTAAGAATGTCTAAGTAAGGATTCTCAAGTTGAAATACTGTGAGAGCATGAGTTTTCTTTGTTGGGCCTCATTGCTCTTTCATTCTCTCTGCAGTTAGTATCTTCAGAGTTGGCGTCGTTCTCTCCGGCATCCATTTGGTATTAACTGGAGAGATAGGCAGACTTGAGTTCGCAGTTCTGTTCTGCCATTTGTTGGCCGTGACTCCAAACGTTGTGGACCCCAGCTTCTCAGTCTGTGAAATGGGGGCAGGAAGAGCACCTATCTGGGAGAAGCTTGTGATTGTGAAATGAAATAAGACCATACCTGACATTTAAGAAGTGATCCATGAATAGGATGCTGCTACTGACAATAGTTCTGACATGTTTCAGAGGATATAGACTTTCAGTTACGAGATGAGTAAGTTCTGGGGACCTACACACAGCATGCTGACTGTCTTGAGTAGTATACCATATTATATATTCGGAATTTGCAAAAAGTGTAGATTTCGAGTGTTCTCACTATACACTCATGTGTAAGATTATCTATGGGGTGACGGGTTGTGGTGATCATTTCGCAGTGTGTACCTTAAATATATACAACTTTTCTTTGCCAGGTGTATCTCAGTAATGCTGGAAAAATAGTCGTGACATGTTTTATATAAGTACTTTCAAACCTTCATCGAAGTAAGAATAAATAATGTCCTGTGCTTTTTTTCCATCCTTCTCCTCTACCCCAGAGCTTAGCATAGATGCATAACATGAAAGAAAGAGCGTGCATTTAGCTAATAAACACAAACTTATTTCCACAGAGTCCAAAGTGACATACTTCTGGGATACTTAGATTTTATTTGGGTGGGTAAAATACACCCACTTTTTACCATATAGCAAACAGTTAATAATTGCTTATGTACTAGACATTGTCCTAGGTGTTGAGAATACAGAGACAAAGGACAAATTTCCTTCCCTCAGTAAGTTCCCTACCTGGTACAGCTAAGCAGATGTTAATCCAATATAATATTTGTTGACACAGAAACAAGCATAAAAAAATCAGGTGTTATGGAAGCCCAGACAAGTGAGGTAGGAGGTGGGGAGTGAAGGGCAGTTGATAGGTGGAGGGAAACCACTTGAAAACCTAACAGATGATGGAGTTAGGAGACACAGCATTATGTCTAGGTATGATCAAAGTAAAAATAATAGTGATAATTGGGTGCATACGTTCTGATGCTCTTGGAAATGTTATGAACAAAATGCTTATTTTATGTAGTTTGAATTTTGTGCCACCAGTAATCTTGCTTATTAAATGCCAGTTCTGGTGTTTGAGGACATGCACACACACTCTCTGAATGGGAAACTTGAATGCGTGTCATTTGTGCTATAAGCAGGTCTAGAGGAATTCAACTTTCTATGTTACTTTTAGAAAAAGAAAAAAGTAATGATTAACATTTCATAATCAATGATCCATCCATCTCCAAAACATTGTAAATCTTCAAATCCACTTATTCTAAACATGGTGATGTAGGAGATCCAGGAATACCGACAGGCTGGGACAGATGAGAGTGTTTTCTTATGTTTCAGTCTCACCATCTACCTACAGAGTCAGAAATGGCATACCAATGGTCCTGAGTAAATAACATCAACTATTTGCAGGCGTTCTTTGAGACAACAACAAACTCTGTTTATCATCTTTGTTATTTTCTCCTACACATTTATTACAGAGAAAGTCCTCCCTTCTGCCTTATCTTGGGCTTCTGGAGAGTACAATTTCCAGCAGTATTTGCATGGATATAAAATTCCTTTGCTGCATGTCTTTGTGGAGGCTCTTTAGGTTATAAGTCACAGATGCTGATTTCAACTAACTTAGTCCCAGAAGAGGTAATTTATTGGAAAAATACAGGAGTATTTCATATAATTTAGAAGCAGGAAGTTCAGTGAGGCCTTGGAAAGGGCTGGATGAGGGTCTGCAGCTCCTGTGTATATTTGCTTCCTGCATCTGTCTTTCTAGAGCTGAAAGGGGCTTCCCAAAATGGTGCCCTTGGCTCTCAGCTTCTGTGAGCACCTGCCCTCCGGAGATTCCAGATTCCCAGAGGCGAGAATCTGATTGAGGGAACTTGAGTCATGTGTGTGTCCCTGGTGCAGTGAGAACCTCATTTGACACAAACCTGATGGCAGAGCCGTGTGTGTGTGTGCGTGCGCGCGCGCGTGTGTGTGCACACCCATGCGAGCATATCTGCATGAGCACAGACTTAGCATGAGTAAGTCATGGGCCAGGCAGACGACCCAGATGTTTTCTCCTCCAGAGGAGGACATTCCAGATACCGGACATAGTTGCGGAAGGATGTTCCTGCAAGAAGCACGGAAGGATAATATACGGGCATTAAAGAATAAGGACAGATTCGGGGTGGGGAGGGATTTATTAGGCAAGCCTCCAAGACTAGCAGCTGAGACTCCAGCTTCCTTGCAGCCTTCAGTGAGTGCTTTGTCAGGGAGTGTGCCCAGGGGCCAAATCACTCAGAAGGAAGGCTCACTGATTCGGGGTGTTCTCCTCAGAAGCAGCTGCCGAGTTAGCTCTGTCATTCAGAACCAGAGAGAACATGCTGGCTGCAGATTTCCCAGAGGCCTCTGGTGAAGCCCTTGGCAGGGAAGCCACATTCGTCCTTTCTCCGCCATCTGGAATCTCCTGATGGGCAGTCCCAACAGGAAAATTCCTGGTTTCTGAGACGGTGCCACTCAAGGAACAACACTAGGGCTCTGACTGCATATCACAATTGGCATTGGGGATGCAAATGTTGGGGGGATGGAATCGTAAAGATACTTCTCTTCACACATGGATTGCTTCCTGAGAAACTGCACAGAAATCAGACTTCTGTTATTCCAGTTGTATTTTCTCTCTGCCTTGCAAAGTAGTTTTTGAGACACTTCTGCATTTCTGATTAATCTTCTGCTAATGGTAGCTCTTCATGCTTTACTGTCTCAGGTTCTCTGTTCCTTGGTCTTTCTTTTGAGTAGAAAAATGATTGATGAACACCCTGCATATCCAACCTCACTACTCCTTTAGTCCATTTTAGTGTCTCTGAGTGTGTGAACCTAATGATACCTCTCTTCCCTCACCATGGTCCCTTTTCCCAATCCCAGAACTTCTCTGGCCTTCTGTGAGTTCTGGTGTTCAGGCTCTGTGTTCCTTTACCTGTTAGCGGTCTCACTCAAGCTACTCCTCTATGCTTCAGTTTTTACCTCTGTGAATAATGCTACATGGGTTCCTTATAAGTATTAAGTGAGATCATGTATGTGAACCTTCTAGAACACCACCTGACATACAGTAAACTCTCAATAAATGTTAGTTTTTTCAATTAATGCCATATTTTAAGTATGGCATCATCATTTGCCGGACTTCCAAGCTAGACTGTTATTTCTGATTCTCTTCCCTGCCATCTCCCAATCAATGATTCATTACAGTCTTTGTAATTACAATGAGAGTAATAATAACAATGTTCAGTGAATATTGAGCATTTAGTATGTGCTTTAATTTATACTGAGCACTTTACACCATTAGTTTATTTGATCTTCTCAATAACACTGTCTTTATTTTATTTTATTTTTTTAAAGATTTTATTTATTTGGCAGAGATAGAGCATCTGCGGGGAGAGGAGCAAGGGGAGAGGGAGAAGCAGACTCCTCGCTGAGCAGGAAGCCCAACGCTGGACTCGATCTCAGGACCCTGGGATCCTGACTGGAGCTGAAGGTAGACTCTCAAACAACTGAGCCATGCGGAAGCCCAACACTGTGTGTATTTTAAAGATGAGAGCTTGGCGAGATGAGATAACCAGCTTGACATTACACAGCTAGTGAGTGGCGAGGCTACAGTTTATATTCTGTGCCTTCTGATTCCAAACTCATGCTATTAACAACCATGAACCTCTTTAACCAAACACAGCCCATTTTGGTTCTGCATTATCTCTGATATAGTTCCCCCTCTCCATTGCAGCTTCTACAGATCTCTCTTCTCATCTTAGGGTAGTTTTCTCTATGCTCTCCCTGCCCCCAGGTTTTCCTTCCTCAAACCATCCTCCAACCTCGAAGTTATTTTTCTAAAACATTTAGTAGATTACAAGCCATCCATTACAAGCCATTTACGAAACATGTCAGTCCTTCACAACCATCATTCCCAGTTCCACCTGTGTCGTTCAATCTTACTGGATTGTCATCGATTCTTCTAATGTCTGTGCTCTTCTTCTCTTCTGTCCTTTTGCACAGACTGTAGGGTCTGTCTTAACTGGCCTCCACGCTCCTCACTGGATTAACTTGCTGGTCTTACCAGACCTTGTTCTTGTGTCCTAGTTTCCCAAAAGCATTGCGTAGAGAAGGAAGCCAGTAAATGAACTCACCTATGTAGAGACTGATTAAGTAAACTCCCAAAGTAGGTCTCTATGTAGTTTTTGTAGAGTAATTTTTTTAAAATAAGTTTTCTTTCTCATTTGTAATCTTTGTAAGTTTGGGCACTTTTGGTCATATGTTTCCTTTAAAATGGGATTTAATCTAGTGACTTCAGACCTATCATTTCTATAAAAAAGTTTGGGGCTCTTCATGAAAGCATTATCATTCTCTGAGAGGTAGGGTTTTTGTGTTTTTGCTGCATAGAAGATCCAGGAGGCAGTAATTAAAGTGATTAACAAGAGAATACTGGTGTTTAAGTAATCAGCCTACCAATTATTCATTAGAGGTCTGTACCTCCTAGATAGGAGAATTGTTAATTTAAACACATTTCATTATATCTTGGATCTTATTTTCAAAGATGAATTATGTTGGAGAGGCCTTGTAAAATGGAGGGTGGTCAGAGGAAAAAGTACTGGGAAGGGGGTCAGGAACCTGCTTTCTTATTCAGACAGCTTGCCACAATAGGTATATTCACTCAGCCTCTTGTGAATAAAACCATACCACAGATCCTACATCAGAGTTGGCTGCATATAGACCTTGTGACCTTGTCCTATACCTACTCCCATTTCATGGCCCATTGGACAGAGAGTAGTCACCTAAACTGTTCCAAAGCCTGGTTAAATCATGCATGGGAAGAAGATTGGGGTTCAACAGACTTTTTCTCTCAGACACATGAATTAAGAAATACTGAGACAAGACAGTTAGCCTAGTAGGAGCAAATGCTGAGTTTATGATATACAGCAGTGGATTTTAGAGACTGCCTCCCTCAGAATCAACTGGAACTCTTATTAAAATTCTGATTCTCAGGTCCCATCTCCAGATTTCAGATTCACGGTTGACACAGATGGAAGGGGGTATTTAAGAAAACACTCTCTCCTACTTATATTAAGGTTTACTAATCCAGGCTATATAGGGAGACTTGTAGAACCATGAAGATACATGGGCAAGCTCAAGTTGCCAGAGGCAAGCATCATGAATAGACAGAAGCTCTGTGGAGACAACACATATCCTCTACAATTTATTGCTGTAGCTTCTTTGGATATAGGAAACTGGTTATGGCCAAGCTTAAAGATACCACCAATTCATTGGAAGCATATAAAACCATTCACAAAGTCTAAGGGAAGGATGGAAAATGAGGCTCAGAAAAGGAAGGAACACAAAGAAACTGTTGAGTAGCTTTGGGATAGGAGCAGAAACTAATTATCTTACCAAGGCTGTCTTCACTGTTGATAGGCATGAGACCCAACCTATGTTTTCCCATCTTTCTGCCACTTTGGTCAAGATTCATCATCTGGAGAGGTGGGGATGGTAGAGCAAGAGTTTTTATTGGCCAAGCTTAGGTCATATGCCCATCCCACTGTCAAGAGAAGGCAGAACAACCTGATAAGCAGCCTCATTACATCTACCCACCATGCAGGATAGGCGTTCCCCATAACGATTGGGATATCCCCAAAGCATTAGAAAATGGTTGCTAAATATCTCCTAAAACAACAAATATTCTATGGAGGATCAAAACTCGTATTGGAAAAGAGAAACACCAATATATGGAGATTGATATTAATGAACAAAAGTCTTCATACTCCTGTTGCTGATGGTCTAGATAGATCTGGGATATAGAACCAACCACTGGGGCCTATTGTTCTAGAGACCCAATGTTCAGCTTTTCCTTATTTCTCAGATATGTTTCTCATTCTGGTCACCACTCATTCAGCCCAAATATGTGTGTGTCTCTTCAGTTTGTTGTGGCTAAAAGTGAAATGAGACTTCTGAGCTGTATCCTAAATTGCTGACTGGTCATGGGCAGTAAACGTCTGTCTCCTTGGGCCTCAGTTTTTTCCATTTGTAAAATGAGGAGGTGGGCTTATTAAGCACCCCTCCCACTCTAATCTCCCACTTATCTCCCCTTTTATTTCTCCATCCTGCTATTCATGATGACTATAAATGCAGTCAAGGAATTGCCAAATTCAAGAGGAAAATAATTTTAGGGGGACGCCTGGGTGGCTCAGTTGGTTAAGCGGCTGCCTTCGGCTCAGGTCATGATCCCGGCATCCTGGGATCCAGTCCCGCATCCGGCTCCTTGCTCAGCAGGGAGCCTGCCTCTCCCTCTGCCTCTGCTGCCACTCTGTCTGCCTGTGCTCACTCTCTCTGACAAATAAATAAAAAGTCTTCAAAAAAAATAATTTTAGGAGTTTCTAATTTTGTTTTGTTTTGTTCAGAATATGCATTTGACAAGCTTCTCTGCTCTTACCTGGTCACACTCTGAGTTTGTCCTTCAAAACAGAAATGAAAAATGGAGGCAGTACTCCAAGCTGACCTGAAGTACTTTGGCATACATGCTCAGAGTCTGGCTGATAAATGACGTTCATGTTGGATGTTGGTGACTACAGAATTCCCATCTTGGAGAAGTCTTGGGAACTAAAACTCCCAGTAGTCACCCCAGTGCCAAGGCACAATCTACTTATGCAATGCTTCCTTGTATTTTTCCAGCTAACGAGAAAAATCCTTAAGTGTGTTTTCCTCTACTTTTAGTGGCAACAGAATTGAGACCTATAGCTGCCTCTTAAGTTTCTCTTGAGAATTATAAAAGTAATCTCTAAAATGATGTGTTTTACTTCGACTATAGAAAGTACACTTGCTTAGGGGGCAGAAAGATTACTATAACCTAAAAACATAGGTTATTATTAATAAAGATTACAATAGGTCATTACTAATAAAGATTACTATAACCTAAATCATAGGTTATTACTAATTATTACTAATTGGTAATTAGTAATAATTATTACTACCTATTACATAGGTAATTATTACTAATAACCTATGTTTTTGAATATAGGTTATTGTGGGTTTTTTTTTAAGCTGTATTTTGAGCTCTTTGGAGGAAGGAAGTAGTCATGGCATCTGTCTTGTGTCTAAGGTGGGAATTACAAAATTTGATGCTTACAATGGCTCGGCAGGACACAAAAGAATAAATTAGTTGGTGCGATGGGTGGTGGACAGGACTGTGGAGGACACAGACCCCATGTAAAGGAATGCCTGAGATTCAGCACTAGTCAAATATATTTTTTTTAAGATTTATTTATTTTAGAGGAAGAGGGAGCACGAGTGGGAAGGGCAGAGGGAGAGGGAGAGAGAATCTTAACAGACTCTGTGTGGAGCATGACACGGGGCTCCATCTCATGACCCTGAGATCCCAACCTGAGCTGAAACGAAGAGTCAGACGCTTAACCCCACGGCACCACCCAGGCAACCTTCGTACCAGTCAATTCTCACCCTTTGAAAATGCAGGTTTTGTGTTGCCTCCTCTTTTGATTTTTCAGGATAACTTAGATTTGGGTTATTTGTATAAATTCTTGTGATTTTAAAATGCTGGTGTCCATTTTACCTTAAATGGGAAAATATTTAGGTCGAATAACAGACATCCATAGTCTGGATGTCACAAATTGTAAACTCTGTTCTCAAGAATCCCTAGTATGTGGAGTAGAAGAACGAAAAAAAGTTCAGGCTTCCAAATGTTGAGATGAATGGTGTTAAAACTTGATTCATGGGAATTAAGACCATACTTACTGGGTTGAGCACAGAGTAGTGTATGGAATTGTTAAATCATTACATTATATACCTGAAACTAATATAACACTGTAGGTTAATTATACTTGAATTAAAAAAAAAAAAACCCAACCCTGAACTATTTCTAGTTATCTCAATGTTCAGCATGATTCAGTTGAATTATGTGAATGGTTGACTAATTTTTTTTGCATTTGATTATTGAGATCAGCTGTCAGAGAAAGGTATAATGAAAGAGAAGCATAGATCGGCCCTTATAGTCCCAAGCCTGGATCTGAATCCCAGCAGACTGTAACTTAGATGAATGAGGGTAATTTACATGACTTTATTAATTTTTTCTTCATTTGTAAAATGTGACAATAGTTCAAATATTATAGGTATAGGTAAATATTAAATGAGATAATATGTGTACAACTTATATGCTATGTGAGCCTTTTTCGCCCTTGACCTGACTCCATTTCTAAAGCGTGGGCCAACTCAAAGCACACCCCCACTCACCCCAATTTGGGATAGTCAGACCCTGCTTATTGTGCTTTTATTCCAACAGATCTGAGTCCCCGTAGCCTTTTCCCTTCTAGACTGGCATTGTGCCCAGAAACAGAACGCGATTCCTCTGTATTTTCCTTAAAGACCCAGCCACACTTAACATTCTGTAGACTGGTAACTTGATTTAGATACTTAGGGGTTGCAGGCCAGGGCTCACATACACTTTCCTGTTCCTTTGTCTCTCTCCTACTCTCCATCTCTTCTACGTCCTTGAATTCTTGCACTTTACCCTTGACTCACCCCACCATGTGTAGAACCTGGGAACTATAATCCCTCCTCCTCTTCTGTTTTGTTTTTTGTTTTGTTTTGTTTTACACAGAAAGTGGCCTCACTTGGCTAGTTTGCCTTCCCCATCCCTTCTGGAACTCTGATGATTAAAATGTTTTTCCACCTGACCCTCAATTGACTTCCCAGAGTTCTCACTATTCCTACAAAGCTCTGTACATTCTGTCTTTTCCCTACATCTCTGCATTTCTTTCAGCTGCTGATTCCTGGGGTCTCTGATTATTCCCTTTTTCCAGGAGACATGCTTGGTAGTTTGCTCAGCGGTTCACTCCTGACTGATCTCATCAATTTTGAGCTTTTAATTATAGATCTCCAGACTGGTTTCTCCCCAGAATTGATCTCCAGACTGGACCCCTGTTCTGAACTGCACACTGTTTACTTCACACCTCCCTTTAGATATCTAATAATATCCATCTGAGATTTTACTTGTCCAAAACTGAACTGAACTTCTGAAAGTGCCCACAAAAACCTTTTAGTGCTTCCAGTAAGATAGGATGTCATTTAGCATCAAATGCTGATCATGGGTAAAGTTATATGATGATGACTGAGAACGGACTTTCAGATTTACCAGTGAGGGAGGTATTCACCAATGGGGAAAGAATCAAAAGCCTGGTTGGATTTAAGAGAAAATGGGAGAAGGATTAGAGACAACAGTGGTGACAGCTCTGAAGAGTTTTTCAGTAAAGGGAAGTTGTTGCTTGGGAAGAGAGGTGGACTCGAGCCATTAAAAAAAAAAAAAAAATTGTGTGGATTTTCTCCTGACTACTGCCATGGAGGCAAATAGGGACTACAGGCCTTTGAAGCTTCACAGGAAAATAGTTAGTCTTCCTACCCCTAAAAATAAGGTGCAAGAAAGCCACACACACACAGTGTGTTGTCTCCACAAGTAGGATTGACACTTTGGGTTCAGTTCTTAGGTAGCCAACGCTCTGGGAAAATTTCGAGATCTGATTAATTAAGTGTTGCCTGATTGGGTCCTTTGTCTTCAAATACATTTCAAAACCTATTCTTAGCAAAAGTTTTTCTTTCATTCTTTAATGTGATTGCTAGGTGAATTCAATTGAGTTTTTTGAATGATGGGAAGAAGAGACAGTAGTTGGAAGTTCTCTTTAATGGGTTCATTGTTTGAATTTAAAATATTTGAGCCTGATGATCCATGGTCAGGGGTTCCTGCAATAACAATAAGGCAGACATCACACTCTGCTGTCCTCTTGCAGTCCTCACAAATGTCATGGTGGTGAGTGAAACCTTGCATTTCAATAAATACATTTGGACCTAATTTCTGCCTTTCATGCTGTGCAAGAACTGTCAAATTTGAAGTGTAATGACTGTATGATTTCTTGTAATGGCACCAGAAAAAAACCCCTGAAAAACAGACTTGAATGTCATCTCAGTAAATTCTCTGTGGGATGCAGGCTCATTTGCAGATTACTTTCCCTTCTGGCTTTCACACAACAAAGCAGGAGCACGTTGAAAGGATGTGGGCATGAAGTGGTGCTTGAGGGAGAACAGAGAGAAGGAAGCCTTACAGAGCCCAGAAAATTAACATCATTGACATTATTTTAGTTGAACTACCCCATTTCCCTGACAGAACTGACCTGCAGCGTTGCCAGAGATGTATGGCCTTTGGCTTTAACACATTCTCTCTCTTTCATTTTGATTTGTTTGGTGGAACAACCATAAATCCTCAGTTTTCCCAGAATGATTTGGTCTTCCTATGTTCTGCTCCATTTTCCCTGTGAAATAGTAACATGTTCCAGAAATCCTAATGTTTTGAGATCCACACCAGATCCTCAGTCCTTCATCAGATCTCTCTTGATTTTCAGATTGGATAAGTTAGTTAATCATGGAGTAGAATGGAATGTGCTGGAATGGAGAGGCAAAGGATCTGAGTTCTAATTCCAGCTCTGTCACCAGCTAAGGGTGTTAAATTGAACATCTTATCCCTGTTAACTTTATTTTCTTCCTTTTTCAAATGAAGGAATTGGTATAAATTGGACATTTGCAAACTGTGCTCCCTTGAGTGCCAGGGTTTTTCCGAGATGGCCCAGAAGTCACCATGGGGTTTGCCATCCTAACAAGCAGGGTCTTTTCCTCAGCTGTCACTTAAGTTTGTGTTTGGACAAAACCCCCCTAAAGTGGCGCCTGGGTGGCTCAGTGGGTTAAAGCCTCTGCCTTCAGCTCGGGTCATGATCTCAGTGTCCTGGGATCTAGCCCCGGATCAGGCTTTCTGCTCAGTGGGGAGCCTGCTTCCCCCTCTCTCTGTCTCTGCCTGCTTCTCTGCCTCCTTGTGATCTCTGTCTGTCAAATAAATAAAAATCTTAAAAAACAAACAAACAAACAAAAAACCCCCTAAAACTTAAAATTTGAAAGTCAGAATCTTGGATTAATCTTTGTGAGTTTCTTCTAAGTTCAACATCATATATGTGTAACTCTGGTTTTTTTTTTTTTAATTTTATTTATTTATTTGACAGACAGAGATCACAAGTAGGCAGAGAAGCAAGCAGAGAGAGAGAAGGGGGGAAGCAGGCTCCCCGCTGAGCAGAGAGCCCGATGTGGGGCTCAATCCCAGGACCCCGAGATCATGACCCGAGCCGAAGGCAGAGGCTCAACCGCTGAGCCACCCAGGCGCCCCAACTCTGTTTTTTCATTAAAATAGTTTTCAGCAAACCACATGTTGTTAGGTGTGTATTTGTGCAATTTTTTTTTACTATGTTCAATTAGCCAACGTATAGTATGATTTAGTGTTCGATGATTCATTAGTTGTGTAGAACACCCAGTGCTCATCAGATCACATCCCTCCTTAGTGTGAAGTGTTGATGATGCTGTATGGCACATCTCCTAGAAGGTGATGGCATACTTGTAATGGCTTATTTCTTCTGCTCTAGAAGGTCCATGAGGGCAAGGATTATGTTTATCTTAATCCTGAGGAATTGCTGGCTTCTAGCCCATAACATAATACATAGCAGATGCTCAGTATATTCGGGATGGATGAGTGAATAGGTAGATGGATAAACACATGAACCCCTTTCTGATATTTTTGGTTTGAATTCTTATATTCAACTCTGAAGCCTCTTCCATTGACACTTTGTATCAGCCCCCTTTCCTTCTGCTGCCTTCTCAGTTGGCAACTAATAAGAATTACGCCTAGGATATCTTGGAGCAGTTGACTGTGGGTGAACTATCCTGATGTCCCAGGTGAATATCAGAAGACTTTGGAACCAATGTAAGCTACAATGTGGGGAACCATTGTCCTTAACAGCAGATATGAACAAGATTAATAGAGAAGTAAATGTGATAAGAACCTAGTACTTTTCCTATGTCTCTGTATATGTTTATCAATCTATCTATTCATTTATTCATTCATTTACTCATTTAACAGACTTTAATTTTCTTTCTTTCTTTTTTTAAAGATTTTATTTATTCATTTGACAGAGAGAGAGATCACAAGTAGGCAGAGAGAGAGGGGGGGAAGCAGGCTCCCTGCTGAGCAGAGAGCCGGATGCTGGGCTCGGTCCCAGGATCCTGAGATCATGACCTGAGCTGAAGGCAGAGGCCTAACCCACTGAGCCACCCTAGACTTTAATTTTCTTCCCTGTGCTTGATCCTAAGCTAGGGAATGGGGAGTTCACAGTCTTTGTTTTTATTTATTTTATTGTTTTAAGTTTCCTTTCTTTATTTTTTTAAAGATTTATTTATTTTAGGAGAGAGAGAGGGAGACAATGCATGAGCAGGGGAGGGGAAGAGGGAGTGAATCCTGAAGCAGACACCCTGCTGAGTGTGGAGACCAACTCGGGGCTTGATCCCATAACCCTGAGATCATGATCTGAGCCCAAACCAGAGTCTGATGTGTAACTAACCCCACCACCCAGGCACCCCAATGGTCTTTGTTTATAACTTTGTTTGTATTGAGGTATAATTCCCATTTAGCAGTGCATAATTTTAAGGTGTCCAATGCATTGATTTGATACATTTATATATTACAGTAAGATTACCACTGTAGTGTAGCTAACACCTCTATCACATCCCATAGTTATCATTTTTTCTGATGGGAACAATTAAGATCTAGTCTCTTAGTATCTTGAAAGGTTATAATATAGTATTGTTGTCTGTAATCACTATGCTGTGCATTAGATCTCCAGCACTTATTTGTTTATGAGTTTTAGGTTTGTACCCTTAAACATTATACCCATTTCTCCCGTCCCCAAGCCCCTGGTAACCACCATTCTACTCTCTATTTCTAGGAGTTCAGCTTATTAAGATTCCATGTACAAGTGACATCATACAGTATTTGTTTTTCTCTAACTTATTTCACTTAGCATAATGCTTCCAAGGCTCATCCATGTTGTCACAGAAGGCAAGATTTCCATCTTTCTCATGGCCGAATAATACTTCAGTGTGTGCGTGTGTGCACTTGCAAGTGTGCATGCGTGTGTGTGTTTGTAAAATGATGTCTTTATCCATTCCTACATTGATGCGCACTAAGGTTGTTTCTATATCTTGGCAACTGTGAATAATGCTGCAGTGAACATGGGAGTGCAGATAGATATTTCCTCAATATCCTGCTTTCATTTCCTTTGGATGTATCACCAGAAGTGGCATTGCTGGATCATATGATAGTTCTAGTTTTAATTTTTTGAGGACCCACCATCATGTTTCCCACACTGGCTGCACCAATTTGTGTCCCCACCAGCAGTGGGCACAGCTCCATTATCTTCACACTTTAGGCAGCACTTGTTTTCTCTTCATAGTCTTTTAAGCAAGGCACACATTTGCACAGATATGATACCACTGTGAACAGCTGCCTTTAGAGAGAAAGTGTAAGAATGCTTCGGGAGCCATGGGTGAGTATTTCTCCTTGGGTAGGAATATCCATTAGATGCTTTCAAAAGCAGAATAATGCTTAAACAATTCCAACCTTTTTGCTAGGCAAGCCAGGGTAGGTACAGTATCCTGCATGATATCATAAACATGTATTTCCCCCTGTTCTTCCTCTCTGCTACCCTCCCCATTCCAGCAGTCTCTTCTCACAGTTGCAGAATGGCTCCTGGAGCTCAGGAATACCATGCTTTTGAAGGTTGCTTTGAAAGAAGACAAACCAGCCAGGGTGGTGAATGGAGGAAGTTCTCTTGACACATCTTCTTAATTAGTATGCAGGGTTACTCCTAGAGGCCTCTAAGCAGACACCCCTCATGTCTCATTGTCTAGAACTCAGTCACATGATTGTATCAAGCTGCAAGGGAAATTGGGAAGTTGAGTATCTAATTTTTAGTGGCTTAAATGGAAGGCCAGCAAGGAAGAAAGTGATTGGAAATGGCTGTTGAGCAGACAACTGGTTGGATCTGCCAAACCAGAAGAGTCAGGAAAGATAGTACCAGAAAAGGTGATATTTGGTTGTTTTGAAGGACTTGCTAGAGCTTGCCTGGAGAAAAGTAGAGGAACCTTCTAAGCAGAGAAATGAAGAGACTTGAAAGGATATGGGGACTTGAAAGGATATGAGATTACAGAAAGTCTCCACGTGTTTGAGAACCAGGAGAAAGTTACATGTGGCTATGGGAAGTCGCCATGGGGGAGATGGCATGAAACAGCACTGAAAAAAGAGAACTATGTAGACTTGTATATTGTGCTAATGACTTTATAGGACATTTTGGTTATAACTTCAAAGTGAAATCTGTTCCTGTTGATAACCCTAGGACAATATTGGGGGAAATTATGTGGAAGAAAAACCATCACAACTTGCCCCTAGAAATCAATTTTGATGAGAAATAAATGATTGAATTAGTTGAAATGGGAATACAGGTAAATAATATCTGTGTAACAGATGATTTTATTTTAACCAGTCGATGTATTTTAGCTCTAGTCCTAGGGCTTTGAGAAAGTTAACTAACATGAAAGAGCATTGTTTAAAAAATCCTCTATTTTTAGAAATGCTATTAGCGAAACCATCAGCTCTAACCTTTTCCTTGTTCTCTCTATGTCATGCACATTAATTAACACTTCCACCCTAAAAGAATGTGTTTCTTCCCATGCACCGAGAATGGTATTTTAGAAGCATGCTTTAGATCAGAGACCTCAAGGAAAATAAATAAGGATCATTTAAAAATATTCTTTGCTGCACATAATTTCCTGTTTAGACTTTTTTTTTTTTTTTTTTTAGATCACAACTAGTTAGAATTTATGATCTGCTTTATGTAGGGCAATGAGGTTGAAACTTAACTTTTGCAAGATCTTTGAAAAATAATTTCATACCAATTAAATGGTATACAAAAATGTGGGAGAACTATCATAAATACTAAGGAGAATAAAATTTTAAACGTTTTGGAAGTTCCCTTTTGCAGGCAGTTCAGATGGAATGTAGAGAGAATTCTTAACTATTATAAAATCAGGATTATCAAGAAAACCCTAACTAGGAAAAATATAGCATAGTTAAACTGTTGTTCATACTTGAATCAATGAATCTTCTTTGTAAGATTTATGGTTTAGTTTTTGCTAATTTAGGTTGGTTTTTCCTGACTTGGTAAAAAATGATATCTATTTCCTTGTAACCCATGCGTATTCTGCTAAAAGTAAATTTGCGTTGTTCATTTGGCACCTTCCATGATATTGCAGATTTTTGTTGGATATTAATATTGCAGAATAACTAAACCACTATTAATTTTCCCCAGTCTTTGAAAACCTGTAATTAAACTTTTCTAGATGATTCTTGCAATTGAGACCTGGTAGATGCTTCCACTTCATATCAATTAATAAAGGACTCACAAAAAACAACACAGATAAAGCTGATTAAAATAATAGCAGCAAGAAGATAACCATTGCTCTTCCACGAGTGACCCCCCAACCCACAATTTCTAAATTTTTTTTTGCCTCTTTATAGATGTTAGGACCTGTTCTAGTAATGATTCCAATTCAAAATGTAGAAATAAGATTTTTAATAGGGTGTTTTATAACAATATATTAAACCCTTTGAAAATATGGATAGTAACTAAATTATGTTTTCACTTTTCAATAAAGGTCTTAAGGAACTATTTAGAACTGTATTTTGTTACCAAATGCTAGAATTTGGAGCTATATCCCATGTTTCAAAAGTTGGTATAAAATATAAAGGATACACAGAAACCGAGTTAGCTTTAAATGGCTAGATGGATATGCCAATCAAAAAGTGATGATATAAATATAATTACTAGGGTTTCAGGAACCTCTGAAATTGAGATTCAGAAATTGAATCAGAAACTCTGAGTTGGAAGGAGGCTCGATGCTCAGCTCCTATCTGGGAAAATGGAGTCTGGAGAAGCTCACTGATTTGCCACAGTTCATTGAATCCTAAGTGGCAGGTCAGGATCATGTATGAAGCACTTCTGATATGGTAAGAAAGTTAACTAAGTTCACTGCTCTTTGTATAAAGCCACCTGGTAAGGGAATAAATTCATATTTAATCTTTAAAACTGTACCGACCTCACATATCTGAAAGCTTCAGGAGTCTTTGATTTGGTATCTAGCCATGAGGATGAACCTTTTAGAACATTGAGAAAGAAACCTGTGCATTTGTATTGAACTCTGACTCTCAGATGGCTCCCATATCTACTTTAACATTTAACCTTCTTACTTATGAACTTTATTACCTACGTGTAGCTGGTAGTTTAACCCTGCTTTATGGATCCAGGGACAGAAATGAGACGGTAATGGTTTAGTGGGATTTTACCCCAAATAAGAGATTTCTTATTTATAGCTGTGTGTAGATTTCCCAGAATCTCGCCTGCCTCGCTCTTTATTCATAGAGTGGTAGAAAAAATTAACCCCAAACTAAAGATGTAACCAACTTGAAGTTGTAGAGTAGCAGTCTTTACCTTTTTTGTCCAGGTCTGTGTTTTGATTTGAGACTTCTTGCCTTGAAGCTACGTCTGTCACTTACCGTGTGCCTTTTAAGCAAGTCACTTTTTCCTAAGGATTAATTCCTGTACTTGTAAAAGGAACTAGTAGCAGTAACTGTCTTAGGGGTGTGAGGAGTAAATAAGATGATGTATTTAATAAGGCTAGTATTTTTTTGTATTAATTCTGCTCATTTTTATTGGACACCTACTGGGTGTCAAACTATGGCTCGTAGGGAGGGCTTATGTAAATGTTAGTTGGTATTGGTAATAATATTCCCTTCCTAAACTCAAAAGTTATTTATTTGAACAGTACCGTTTTCAAGCCAGAAGTAATTTTGGTCATTATCTATGCCAATACTCTCATTTTACAGTTGAGGAAGCACAGGGTGGTTAATTGGTTTCTTAGGGTCATATAGTACATAATTGGCAGATGAGTATAATCATTCAAATATGGTCCTTGTAGACAGGCAAACCAGGTCAGGATCCCCAGCTTGCCCTTTAGTTGTTCTGTGACCTGGGCTGCTGACTTCACTTTTTGACCCTCAGTATTCTAATTTGCAATTTGGAGAAAATAATGGTCCTCATAGAATTATTATCAAAATTAAATTTGATAATTTAGCAGAATGCTCAGTAAACATTAACTGTTACTCTGCTGTTCCTTTGTTTTCTTGAAATTAAGGATGTTATAGTTATTCATTTATAAACATTTGCAGTCGTAGAATTCTCCAGATAGGTGCCCAGGTTTGTTTTGTTCTCCATATCCAGTGCATGCGAAAGCTCCAGTGTCAACCTATTTGATAGCATTTTGTAGAAAAGAGTTATTTACAGGCAGTCTCATTTCTCCTGAGCCCCGTCTGCACTTGCAAATATTTTCAACCATGTCTTTGGACTATGATTTTGTCTGTAGTTGAACTAGTTACGCATTACTGGAACATGAAAAATGAAGATTAGAATTTTTCTCATGATCAGATTTTGTTAATTGTATCAAATCACATGTGTTCTACATTACAAGAAACAAGAGAAGGGCTTTCTAGATGTCATGCCAGGTCCTCCCAAGTGTGCTGCAATCTGTGTTTCTCTGTGTTTCCTTCCCGTGGACTTTTTCTAGGTTCTCCGTCAGTCTCTTCATTTCTCCTTCTCTCCTGCAATTTCTTCAGTTTCTCTTTAATAAAAGGATAAATATCAACAACTGGCTGGTTCCTTCCATATGTTCTTACAAAAACTCCAAAGGAGAACATCTTTTTGGACCAGCTAATTATCACTGTTTTTCATGGGCCAGAGTTTTCTGTGGTTGTTTTGTTGTGTTTCCAACAAGTGTTCCACCTAGGTCTCTAAACAACATTGTCTTTTGGTTGACCTTGAATGCATTAAAGCCCACTGGTTTGACCAGGGCCTGCCTGTTGTTCAGGGAAAGGCCTGCACTTACTGCACTTAATAAGCAGGAACCTTTGGGTGAAGCAGCTTCCCATTCTTGGGACAATGAGTAAAGTTGGAGCTCTGATGGGCATAAATTATATACTTGGAAATTAAAACAGAACAAAACTTTTTTGAACTAGTCAATGGATTATGAACTAATTTCTAATCAGTGATAATGGTAGAATAAAGTTTAATAAATAATGATTAAAATATTTCCTATATCTGAGGTTCAGGGCTCCAAGGAAGTTATAGAGAAATAAAAATTTTGGGCGTAATGCATTTGTTTCTCTTACTTAATTCAGCCTTGGTTAAATATGTAGTTTATACTTGGCTTGAATAGAAAACAGCTCTTAACTCACTGTGGACATTCTCTTAGAATCAAAGGACTTTGGGAGCTTTGGCAGCACAAAGATCTCGGCAGGGCTTTGGAGCTGTAGCTTTGTGTCAGAAGGACTTTTGCCACTGACTTCATTCCAGCCTCGACTCACCAGCTATCAGAGAAGCACTGCCCTGATTACTCCCAGTGCATTTCTCATCCTGACACATGTGAGTGCTAATGTGGGACTGTGCATGTGTGTGAGAACGTGTGAAAATCCGTAGATGCGAGTGCCTTTGGAAAGAATGTCTTTCTTTGTTTTCCATGACCTGGCTTAAATGAAAAGGAGAAAGGGTTTGGGGAAACATTCATGATATATTTCTGCAGCTGTTGGATATCTTCTTCCAATGAGGAGCCGGTTTCCTTGGCAACCATGTTGTAAGTCACTCCTTATGGTCTTGCCCAATCTTGATAGAATAGAACTCAGCACTAGGAAGTGTAATAGGCTTCTTTGAAGAATTTCAACCTCCTTTTTTTTTTTTATTGTGGTAAAATTCATATAATGCAGAATTAACCATTTTCACTATTTAAAAGTGTATGGGTCAGTGACATTTAGTATACTCACTGTATTACACAACTATCATTACTATACCCTTTTCTTAACAATTAAAGAAACCATACTTTATTTACCTATCTTTTTTGTTTATTCATATGTTTTATTTTTGTATGTATTGTGGAATGCTTTTCAAACAGAATAATACCTTCTAAATGTTTATATAGAATATAGCTGAAGGAATTTTATAGACAATTCTTTAATATGAAGGGTTGTACTTATGATCTACAAGCTAAGAGAGTTGAGGAGAAAAGAGAGAGCTATTGAATGTCACTTTGCTTTTTGACTTGTGATTTTTCAAATTATAGTTTTGTTTTGTTTTTTTTTAGTAAAACCCATACTCTCAAAGAAATTGCATGAAGTAGCCTCTTATTTTTTGACCCAATATGGCTCACTTAGTGTTGAACACCACCCTCCATTTTAATTAGCGATCATACCATGTTTAATCTTCCTGTGCAAAGAGCACCTACAAGGAAGTTAGGAAACTCTGCCACTTACTGATTGAACAACTTCAAGTCTGACAGTTTCCTTCTCTGAGACTGTTTCCTCTTTTATAAAATGAATGAGATTTAGCCACTCAGCAAAGATCCAACTGTGTCCCTGGCTCTATGTCATAGATTGGAGATACTGAGAAAATAACAGTATCTATGTTGTCTTTTTTGAAGGATTGTGGAGAAAACTGTTATAATGAAGGAATTTCTTCCTACTATTGCATTGTGCTGACACAAAGTATACTACTGATCATCATCATTAGTAGTCCCTCTGTAAGTTATAGGGTGAAAAAAAAAAAGACAACAAAACTTTGCCCCAAGACAATGGAGATTATACACTTCACCCTGGCCACCTAGAATCCTTATATAAGGATAAACATAATTCCTAGATGACCTTCACATTCACTGGGATGGCTGTCATCAAAAAGACAGATAACAGGAGCACCTGGGTGGCTCAGTCAGTTAAGAGTCCTGATTTCGATTCAGGTCATGATCTCATGGTGGTGAGATCGAGCCCCACGTCAGGCTCTGGGTTGAGTGTAGAACCTGCTTCAGATTCTCTCTCTTCCTCTCATCTGCCCCTTCATCCCTGCTTGTGTGCTTTCTCTAAAACAAAAGAAAACAAAACAAAACACACAAAAAACAACCAAAACCATGACAGATAATAGCAAGTATTGGTGAAGATATGAACATACTGGAACCCTTGGGTTGGCAGTTCTTCCAGGTGTTAAGTGTAGTTACCCTAAGACCCAGCAATTTCACTCTTCAATTTATACATTTGGGAGAAATGAAGATATATGTTCACATCAGCACCTGTACATGAATGTGCATAGCAGCATTATTTTATAATAGAAAATTAGGATATAATCCAAATGTCCATCTGCTGCTGAATGGATAAATAAAATATGTTATATCCATTCAATAAATGTTATTTAATAATCAAAAGAATTAAAGTACTGGTACATGCTATAGCATGGATGAGCTTTGAAAATACTATGCTCAAGGAAAGGAACCAGACATAGAAGGCCATAAACTGTATGATTTTCTGTATATGTAGTATCCAGAATAGGAAGATTATTTATAGAGACAGAGCAGTTTGATGGTAGCTGTGGGTTGAAGAGAGGGAGAAATGGGGAGTGGCTGCCAGTGTACAGGGATTTTTGGGGCTGATGGACATTTCCTGGAGTTAGATGTGCTGATGGTTCCACAACTTTGTGAACGTATGAAAAACCATGGAATTGTATAGTTTAAAAGGGAACTTTTATGGTTTGTGAGTTATGTCTTAATTTAAAAAATTCTAAAAACAAAGGACAGAGTGGCTTTACCTCACAGTGGTTTTACCCTTCATCCATCTTTGCAGAAACTTTGAAAGGAGGGCACTACCCTTAGAGAAATGTTTTGAAATTAATACTCTATCAATCAGAATTCAACCAGAGCGGCAGAAACCCTAGATGATAAATGACGAGATTCCAGTTTTACAATCGTGGAGAGCTGTTGCTTTAGTATCTTGTATTGGAGTCTGAGTCGGCCAATCAGGGAGTCAGAAAGGAAAGATAGATGCGATGTGGGGGAATCAAGCATAAACTGGAATCTGCAGGGTGGGCCGGTGCCCACGAGAACAGATGGACCCATGTCAGTTTCTCGTTGCTTCCAACTCTGCAGGTGAGGTGTCTCATACAGCCAGGGCTGCAGGGATGGGGATTCTAGGGAGCAAAATTCTGGTTCAGTTTACTTGATGCATAAACAGATATACCACAGTATTAACTGGATTAAAGAAAACAGATGGAAAAATCATCAGGGGGAGGACCACATCCCCAGGCGGAGTGAAGTCATTTTATCCAACACATGGTATAAGCTTAGTAAGTATTAGCTAGTATTAGCTTTTTGGATATGCATGTTGAGTGTATTCTGAAGGGACATTGGACAACAAAAAAGTTTAGGAAATGAATCAGAGGGAACCTTGGCAGGACCCAACCTGCTTACCTGACAGAGAATAGCTCTGCCCACAGCCAACCCCCACATACTAATGGACTCCAGCTTTCTCTTTATTTCACTCCACTTGTCTCCAAAAGCCCATGGAGACATTTGGTTCATTCACTGCTATAGCCCTGCTGGTTTTTTGTTTGTTTGTTTTAGACTTTATACTTATTTATTTGACGGGGGAGGGTAAGTACAAGCAGGGGGAGCAGCAGAGGGAGAGGAAGAAGCAGACTCTCCACCAAGCAGGGAGCCCGATGTGGGCCTCAATCCTTGGACCCCAGGATCACGACCCAAGTGGAAGGCAGATGCTTAACAAACTGAGCCACCCAAGTGCCCCATTCCCTATTGTTTAGTAGGGTACATAGTGCGTGGTTAATAAATATTTATTGAATTAATGAGTGATAAACACTGTGTAAAGTTTATGTCACTTAACAGCAACAGTTTTGTGGAGTAAGTTTTCATTCACTGGGGATCTGAGAGTTTGGTGAACTGGCACAAAGACAGGTTTTGAAACTTTTCTTCACATAATTCTAAAGAAGACCTTAGTTGGGATAATTTTACAAATCATTGATCTTTGCAATTATTTTTGCAATTATTCTTCTTACTGGTTTATGCATCAGTTTCTTGTGAGCTTTGCTCCTGTAATTCAGCCTCAGCAAGTACAGATAAATCTAGAAATTAGGCAGCATCATTTCTGGCCCTCTTTGGGTTTCGAGTCTGACCTGAGATGGTGGCAAGTTCAGGTTCGTCACCTTGTGGGTATGTCTGTCTGCCTTGTCAGGGGGGTGGTCTCTGTTTTTAAACTCCAGAAGATGCACTTGATCTTGTACCATAGAAGGTGTTTAGTAAATACCTGTGAAATGAAGGAAGGAATGGCTAGGCAAAGTACTTTCCAATTGTGTTATGATAGAACACATGTCCTACCGCTGATAGATCATCAGTGGCTTCTTCATTCATGAAGGACACAGGAAACATGATTTCATTTTTAAAATCATTGATTAGCTTGAGGCTAATCATCTGGTGGCTATTAGGCATTGAGAAGGTGAGTGATAATCTTTCTGCAATTGTGAGCAATTCTCTTCCAGATGCTCCAAACAGGTCCCCTGCTGAACTCTTTTAAGGAACAACATGTATCTTCTTTCTCTAAAAGGAAGTCTAGTTTCAGCCTGTGAATCATTAAGTGCCTTTTATACCATAGCTATCTTATTCCAATAAACCTTAAAAACAGTTGGTTTGCTTAGTAAATATTCCAAAGACAGAAAGTGTGCATTTTCTAAGGGGAGATTCTTTATTACTTGTTGATAAGTGGGGTCCTGATGGAACAGTGCTGTAAATATCTCTATAAATAACCACCATTTTCTCCTTTAGTCACCGCTATTGCACATGCTTTTATGGGAAGAACATGCTCATGTTATTGAAGAAGGGCTCTATTTCGTAGTTAAGAATTGTCTGCAGATCACCAGAATGCCACTTTGAGGATGGCATGCATTTGAAAAATAAGATTATAAGAACTAAAGCCAAGATTATAGAGCCTTTTTGACTGGGACAAAGGAATAATCCCAAATGCTTCCAAGGGCATCAGAAAGCACCTCTCTTTTCAGAGACGTTGCACACTCTTTGGCTTCCAAGAACTGCTGTGCACTTCCTTCAGGTTTCCCTAGGCTTTAATAAAGTGAAAGGCACTTGAACTTTGCCTTAAATCTTTTGTAGTGGACCTCAGGCAAAAGTATTAAAATTCTTACCAACATTGAGTGCATTGAGTTTCTTTAACAGCTCAGCAGATGAGGGCAACATTTTTCCAAATTGTAGGATTTATTTTTCCAAGGAATTTTATACTTGATCTTAGCCAAAAGGCTGAGAAGCAATTTTTCCAAGGAATTTTATTTATTTATTTGACAGAGATCACAGGTAGGCAGAAAGGCAGGCAGAGAGAGAGGGAAGCAGGCTTCCTGCAGAGCAGAGAGACCAATGAGGGGCTCGATGCCAGGACCCTGGGATCATGACCTGAGCCAAAGGCAGAGGCTTTAACCCCCTGAGCCACCCAGGTGCCCCCCACCCTAGGAATTTTAGATAAAAATCTTACCATTTGCTCTTTGTTCCTAGAAGATGAATATTGTTGGGATTAAATCGCAGTATGAATCTTCAGTAGTCTAGGCACAAAATATAATTGATAGCCATATTTAGAGCAGGTTGATGATGTCACGTGTACTCATTTCTTGTTTCAGATGGAATATATTCAACTCTTTTCATCCTAAAGATTCATTGAAAAAGGAAGTTGTACAGTGTCATGACCTAGTGGTTTTCAAGCTTTTCCTCTGAGAGATACAGAAGGTGGTAGTCGGGTGAGGAGGGGAAATATCTTGTAGATGATGGTCCAGACCTATTCTCACCACCTTCTCAGCCCCTTCTCCAATATTCTTGGCTAGCATAATTTACCTTTTTTTTTTTTTAAAGATTTTATTTATTTATTTGTCACATAGAGAGAGAGAGCAGGAGCGAGCACAGGCAGACAGAGTGGCAGGCAGAGGGAGAAGCAGGCTCACTGCTGAGCAAGAGCCCGATGTGGGACACGACCCCAAGACGCTGGGATCATGACCTGAGCCGAAGGCAGCCGCTTAACCAACTGAGCCACCCAGGCGTCCATAATTTACCTTTTTATGGTTTGGGGGTCTGTCTGGTATGCCATTAAGAACAAAAAGTTTCCTCTACTCAGTAAGGAAGTTTAAAACTCAGTGATTAAGAGAAAAATGCAAGAGACTTAAATTGTCCCTTCTCCTTTTTCAGTACTAGGGTTGTGGGATTCTAGTGATAGATTTAAGGAAAAGAAGCAGTGAAAGAAATCTAGCAGTGAGAAGTTAGATGACAGACAAGTAAAATCAGGGAAGAAAGCTAGTCTTGGACTCTGGTCCCAAGAAGGTCATTAGATGCCCCAGCACAGAGACTTTAAGCCAAGACAGTAGCTTGGTGTTTGCATATCATGTCAATCCTGATAGTAAAAAATATCAACAAAGGACCATGAAAAAGGACACCTCTAGGGAGACAGATTTACGTGAGTCTATGCAAAAGAATTCATGAAAGGACTGGCTATATTCTGGCCTCTGTGAGGATTATTTTTTCTTCTTGAGGACAAGAGGAATAAATGATAACTAATCTGTCAACTGGTAATAGAGAAGAGAAAATGAAGCTACACAAAAGTTTCCCGATTTTAAGGGAGTATGCTGTCAAAATGGAAGATACTCCTCAACCTGATAGTACATTTGCTTTCTCTTCATTCCTTCAATTGCTTTATGACCTGCTGTGTAAATATTTGGGCTTTGTGGCACAGAAAAGAGAGCTCTACATCTTCTGCATGGGAATTATGAGAGTATGATTTCAGGGCTCAATTTGCTATTTAGCTGCTTGTTCCATCACAGAGCAGACTTCTTTGGCTCTCGTCTCAAAGGTAGGTAGAATGAATGTCGGCTGACTGGGGGCTGTATTATTTGTAATTACCTGTACGATCACAAATATGATGTTGCTGATTCCAGAAGGTGCCATGATCCATCTCAGTCTATAAAATCCGAGATTCACAGGGTCTCAGAATATCCAGGTTCTTAAATTTTAACTGCCATACTCAAATATTATTTATTGCATGTGTATTTCCAAATCTTTTCCAACAGCTTCATTCAGATTTTATTTTTTTAGCTTATAGAAGATAATCTTATTTTATGAGTAGTATATCACTTACATTCCCCCAGAGGAATTCTTTACAAGGGCCTATCTAGATTACCAAATCATAAGCAAAGAAAAGTAGAATGATATCTACACATCTTCTTGACTTCAGTAGCCTCTGGGTACAAATAAGTTCACAATGGAATTTGTATTTCAGACTTGCTGATTCCTGCTCATACCTCTTTGTGGCCAGCATCCTATCCACTGGAAAGGCATTTCTGGAGAGTTCTGAAAGTGCTCCGGTGGCTTCTCAGCCAGCTACATTCATGATGTGGCAGTGCCATGTTCTTCTTTTGCTTCTCTTCCAGTGTTGGTGTCCTCTACCAGTGGCTTTATTTGTTGGTGACTGTCTACTCCACCTCTCCTAGCACCCATCATAAGAACATTAAATGCTGCAAAGTGGTGTGTCCTGAAACTCTAGAAGTTTCTTATCAAGGGAGTAGATCAGAGCTTTGTGGCTCTGAAAAGAAATAAAGAGAATGGCCCTCTTCTCCCATCAATGTCACTTCTGTCCCCTGGGCTATACCTGCTTTGTTTCGCCCTGTGTCTCCCAGGGTCTCATGTGAGGATACCCTCCTCTGCTCTGGCCCACAGCTTTCTCTCTGATTTGGGGAGCTAGACAGGCTTCACTACACTGCCTATTCAGTCTCAAGGATTTGGTGCATTAAAAACTTGCTCTTTCCAATAAATGAAACAAGATGGGATCGGAAGGGAGACAAACCAGAGACTCTTAATCTCACAAAACAAACTGAGGGTTGCCGGGGGAGGGGGTTAGGGAGAGGTTGGTGGGGTTATAGACATTGGAGAGGGTAGGTGTTATGGTGAGTGCTGTGAAGTCTGTAAACCTGGCAATTCACAGACCTGTACCCCTGGGGCTAATAATATATTATATGTTTATAAAAAAAAACATTATAAAATTTTTTTAAAAATCATGCAGAAAAAAAAAAAAAACAAAACCAAAACCAAACAAACAAAAAAAACCTTGCTCTTTCCAAGTGCCTTTCCTGCCAATGAATTAGGTGTAGGTGTGTGGACAGGGTCTTCACCTACTCGTTCTCAGCTTTGATGGAACTGACACCACCCTCATCTCTGGAATTGCATAATTAATGTGTGATAGGAGGGCTCTTGAACTCACCATAGTAGAAGGCCAGAAAGATGCACACTCGGGTGAAACCCCAGGTGTGCTCACGTGGGTCATCTCCAGAGTGAGTTGTAGAGGGATGCAGGAGACTTGGGAAACCAGGGGGAGGGGTGGGACCAAGAACTGCCCATGTTTGTCTCTCTGCTTCCTTAGCTTTGGTTCACCTTCAAAGCATTTCTCGTGCTGGCAGCAACATTGAGAAATCATACACCAACCTGGCAACTGCCTTCCACATTTTTCTTGTAACGATTTGTGCTTCTTATTGGGGCATGAACACCTTGGGTTCTGTCCAAATGGTGTTCGGGACAAGTTTCTTCAAACAGTGCCAGGATGAAGCCGTACAGCCTGCTTGGTGCACAGTAACCACTTAAGAAGTCATTTTGTTCCAGTTCGCATGGCTTTTGTGGCTGTATTTTAAACACAGCTTGGAAGCCAGTTGTTGAATTGGCTGTATTTTTCCCTTATTATGAGGTCTTTATTTGTTCACACTAATTGTCTTTGGAAGCCCGTGTGATAGGCAGTTCATCTTCCTTTTGACTGGCATGCTTTCCTTCCTGCCTCCGTGCCTCTCCCCACGGTCTGTTTTCCTTTCTAATGATGTCCTTCTCTCCTAGCTTCTTTCCATCCTGTTTCCCTTCCTAACATTGTCGTTGCTAACATCCTCAGTTCCTTAAATATTTCTTCCCAAATTCCTTGCTTTCCTGATCTTATTCCTTCCACCCTCCCTTTGTTCTTGACACTTGATTTTAGAAAAATAATTTCTATGAATTTAACCTTTAAGGGCCCTTTCACATCCAAATCCATCCTCTAAGTCATAGATTTTTTTCATATTATTGTAGTGTGAGATTTTCTCCAGTGGTGATGTGGTAAATGTCTTTCCAGACTCCCCTTTTTAGCAAGATCCTTGACAGTCTGTCCTACCTCTGGGTTCTTCAACTTTGGGTTAATCCTATCTAAGAGATTTCCCTTTCAAATAGGGAAAAGGATGAGGAATAAGGGTGGGATGGGTAAAGACTAGACAAAGTAATGGTAGAAGGAACTGGGAATGATCACCCAGGTGAAGAAAGAAATTGGATTGAGCCCCGCCTATTCATTTGGAAGAGGATTTCATTTGGAAGGGGATTCTACTTACTCTGTGGGACTCCAGAGAGTGGAATATGGAACAGAAGAGTAAAAGAAAAGTCAGCTTTAGGTCATTATAAGGCCAACTGTGTAATAAGAGGGGTTGAGTGAGAAAGAAATGGACTTTCTAATGAACTGTTGACTTCTCCATCGGTAGCGACATGTATCTGGATAATGCAGCTGGATGGCAATGTAGCTGGATGGCTAGGGACATGAAATGCTATAGGGGTAATGGTTTAACTCACCTCTAAGGCCCCCTACAGTGCCAGGTGCTATCATTCCAAGGCACTGCCTCCTTTGCTGAACCTCTGGGGAATTCCATTAGCATTGGCTTCTTTCCATTCTGACCATGCCTAGCACTAGTTATCTGCACATTACATCTTTGCTCCTGAGCACATTTAATTGAAAATGTTGAACACATATTATCCCTTCTTGTTATTTGACTGTTATATATGCCTACTTTTTGTTTCTTCAATAATTGTAAACACCTTAAGGGTTAGGAAATTCTCATTCTTTTTTTTGTTTGTTTTAGGCAAAACTTAGACTTATTATATTGAGTTACATTTGAAGTAGGATTTCTTTTTTTCTTTCTTTTTTTTTTTTTTTAAATAGATCAAAGACCATACTGTTGTGGAAATGTGGTTGAATTTAGCAGGCATGCCCTGATGAGTGGAAGCTTTTTACACAGTCTGTGCTCACCATGCAAAATTCAGAAGCAGAGATATTAAGACTGTTAAAACAGTTTCCTTGATGCTAACCTTTTTGAGCACAGGAATATAGGCTTGAAATTTCAAACCCAGGATGGGCTATAAGAAATTGCTGGTGAGCTCTTACTAAGCATGAAACTCATGCAATTTTACAGGTGACATGTTGGCTCTATGGTGTCAATTATTCAGTATGTTCATTTTAGTAATGGGGAAATCAAGGCACAGGGACATAAGTAACTCCCCCAAAGTGTCAATCTTAGTACGTGGAGGGAAAGCCCTGAACTTGGATTTTCTCATTACCTTCCCATTGTTGTACCTTATATTACTGGTGTGGTTTTCATGGTGTACTGAGAGCACTTCACAGGTTTGCCATCAAGTTTTGATGAAGTTGTAAATGTATGTCTGTAATAAATGGAATGCATACTGTCATTACAATGGGTATTTGGTCGTCTTCCGGCATGACCAACACCTTACATCCAGTTAACAAATACTTAATTTTCATTTCTGTGTACCACATACTAGGCCAGGTGCTGAGAGCCCAGGGTTCCAGATGACATCAGGACATTCCAGATGCCTTGTGGCTCTTCTGCAGTTGCTTCCAGTGCTCGATGTACCATAAAGTCTACTTAGATCAGCATTCCAAGTGATAGCCCAGATACAGTGATATCTGTTTCATTGATCACAGATAATAAAGAGAAATGGGTATGATAATGTAATGCCCAAACTCTGCCCTACTGTTGACTTTATGTATAAAAATTAGATTTTTTCAAGCATCTCTAAACTTATTTCATGTGTGTGGATGTGTGTGTGTGTGTATTTTATATCTATAATATACACATATATACATATATTCTGCAATAGTTTTATATACATGTATGTATATGTATGAATATATATACATGTATAGTTGTATATTATGTATATAATTTATTTAAACATACAGTAATTATATATTGGGTTTCTACATGTATGCTTCAACAGATTCTAGTATATTAATTTATTTTATTAGAGAGAAGTGTTTCTACAGACTTTACATAATTTTTTTAAAAGATTTTATTTATTTATTTGATAGACAGAGATCACAAGTAGGCAAAGAGGCAGAGAGAGAGAGGAGGAAGCAGGCTGTCCACAGAGTGGAGAGCCCGATGCAGGGCTCAATCCCACGACCCTCGGATCATGACCCGAGCCGAAGGCAGCGGCTTTAACCCACTGAGCCACCCAGGTGCCCCCAGACTTCACATAATTTGTGTCCTGCAAAACATGGAGGGACTTTCTGTGCCTACAATGCTGCCACCTGGCAGTAAATACAATTAACAATTCACTTACCTTGCCAGATTTGAAACCAGGCAGTTCTTAGAAAATTTTTAATTTGAAGAAATTTGCATTATTTCACATTTTGAACCCTGGGTATTTGTTATGACATTCTTCCAAATTTGCATAATTCAGAGTTGCATAAAATTAGACCACAGTGTTTTCCCAGGAGGGTGAAACACACAAAAAAATGTTGGGAACTTTGAGCAGGTGGTGTAAACATTCAGAAGCAGAAGATATATTCCTTGTTCTTCAGTAGCTTCAACTCTGTTAGGAAAACCAAACATACATATGAAGCCCATGAAAACAATCCAAAGCAGTGTTGCTTGGTCTTTATGCCATTATCGTCCCTTCTAGAGAGCCTTTTCAGACATTTTTTTCCTATTCACCCTTCTACCCCCTGAAAATGTATATCACAGATATACTGTATATCTGCTTATGGGCTGTGTGCCTCTGTCTGTGCTTCACCCGCAATTAGAGTACGATTTTTCATTCCCCACAAACCAATTTTCATCTTCATAGGAGTATTATTTCCCAATTGAGAATGTATGATTTGACATAATCCATGCTTAAATATATGATAATAAAACAAATGACAGATGAATTATATACAAGATCCTGAAGGATCAGAGCAAAGACACAGGGCCTTAAAGAAAAAAATTATAGATCAATGGCTATGGAATACAAGATGAAATCTGCAAGATCAAAATTAATCAATATGTAATTAAATATCTATAAAAACTGTATCAGTTTCATTTCAATTTCAAGCTTTTGAAAATTGGGTTACATTTGAAAAAAAAATTTGTAGGTTAGATTTTTTTCTCACTTCTCAGTAATCCCTGAGCCTGAATCAGATTCTCAAGCATGTCAAATGAGGTGCCCATAACGAGAGAAGTTCGGAGGCTGAATTATTTAAACATTTCAAAAACTTTATAGCAATAATATATATTTAAATGGTATATGGGTACATTTAATATGTGTGAGAGAATATTGGGTGGTGCTTCTAAAAATAGGCTCAGGAAGGTTTCCTGATAAAAGTGAAATTGGAAACACATCTTGACTGCCCATGTGCCAGAAATGGCACAGAGATGAGAGAGAGAGGGGGAGAGGGAGAGGATAACAAGAAAAAGGTAGACACTCTCTTTGTGCTTAAGTGTTGTTATCTTTATATATATGTAAGAGAAAAAACACTTGACAGAATTATCTTCAGTTAAGCAGCTCTTTTTACAAACCTCCAAAGGCCATATGTTCATTGCACAAACTGAGTTCCTAGCAAGTGTGAAACATACGAGGCTGTAGACACAGACCTACCATGTCAGCAAAGAAAATAAGGAAGTCTTGTTGATGTTTCCCAACAGAATCCTGTTACTTCCCACAAGCCCTGTTAAAGGATGTTTTTCATTAGGGGGAATTTTGAGAAGAGGTGAAAATCTTATGGTTTACAACAGAAGATAAAACAAAAGTTGGATGTAATATAATTTCTTTCAGAAATAACTCTTGGCTTTATTCTACTTATATTTTAGTGGATTAGTTTAGTATTTGTTTTAAAGTTCCTAAAAATTATAAGTTATGATTTTTAGTACAGTTTGACACGAGGTCTGTCATCTTGAGTTTTTACCAGAGATTGCCCCGGTGTCCTGGTCATCATGGCCTGAGATAATCCTGTTTTTGACAGGTGGGGTGTGGGAATTGTTCCAAATGGTACTTGGCTTAAGTTGGAACATTGGCTCTGTCTTGATCTTCATTTTTCCAAACTCATTTCTGGTTTTTTTGAAGTTGCTTCTGGGAGAACTGTAATTTTATGGCTAGGGTACAAAGGATGCCTTGTGTTTGAGGAAAGTTTGCTGTGATTATGATTGAAGTTTACTACCATAGAATTTCCGGTAAGTGGAGTTGAACTAAATTAGAGTGGTGGTAACAGTAATAGCTTGCAGTTATGGGTCATTCTGACTTTTCTGAAATGTTTTCAGTGTTGTTATCGCATATGCATCTTGCAAATGTCCACAGGAGTGAAAAAGGCAAGGGGTAATATGTGAATTCTAGATCCCATAAAAAGTAAGCATAGCAGTGAAGTAACTTGCCTAAAATTACTTAGCTGGCTTGTCGCTTGAATTCCTTCTATTTGCTTTTGTTTAAACTGTGACTTTCTTGCTCTCCTGTATTTCTCTTTGTCCTTTAAGAGGACATTTGTCTTGAGTATTTCCAAGGGTGATTAAATGAAGGTAAAATCAGTCCTTATAACCTAAAAGGCACCTTACATTTGAATTTAACATTTGGCCCTCACTTTTCTCTCCTGACCCCCAGACATGCGCCCCTCTTAAATCTCCAGTGATCTTTTGTTGCCCTCCTCACCTTTGACTCCATTTGATCAGGGCCAAGTGGAGGGTTTTTTACGTGCTGTTACCCTAGAGTGATAACCTTGACTCCCTACAGGCAAATGGTGGGACATATGTGGGGCTCTACCTAGGCTGGTCCTCTGCTGAACGAGGTTGATTGTAGCATGTACTGACCTCACAGGACTGCGGTGAGGAGTGAAAGGAAAGTTGTTGCATGTGAAACATCTAACATGGGGTCTTGTCCGTAGTAAGTCAGCAATTTAATGCTGGCTGTTTTTATTAGACATTATTGGAACTGAGAATATAATGTTACCAGGCAAAACTGAGAATTAAAGAGTGAGTTTTTAGTGGAAATATCACCTGTAGCCTAGTCAGTTGGAAAGTAAATGTTGCTAGATAGCAAACAGAATGTCCCCAGGGACTTGACTCCCAGAATTCTGAGTGGCCAGGCTCAAAGAAGAGGACTCATCCTATGCTTACAGCAGAGAGCCTGCACTGGTCGAGGGATGGATATGAGTGTGCACCTCTACAGATGCTGGCTGTGGTGTGCATCTGTTCCCAAAGAAGGAACTCTTTTTCCTGAAGGGTTAGGACTGTTTTAATGTGACCACTGATAAGACTTTTTCAAAGAGCTCTTGGACTTATTTCAGTGGTTCTGGTCGCAGAGGAGAGTTACCTTGAAGTAGGAATTAAGGGTTTCATTTACTTTATTAAGAATAGCATATGCTTGTGTTAATATGCTTTGGCTCTATTTCTCTTGATTGCTAACTCATACTGTGGGGTTTTTTTGATCTATAACACCTTGAGGCATTTGCTAAATGGCCAAATATTACAGATGGTCTGATTTTTATTCAAGTAATTTTCATTCATATTCTACTCACCTCAAAAGAATGGGAAATATATCAGCCCATGAGATAAAATTTTGATATGAATATCCTCCTTTAAACAAGAGAAAAAAATGGTAATAATGGGATCCTGAAAGCTAACCAATATATGAAGATCACCAGAATAGAGTTTAAAAGTGGGTAAAGTGATATAATCCATCCTGGACATTGTGGCACCACATCCTTGTAGAACACCAAACTTGGCTTCATACCTCATCATATATTTTTTCTTCTCTGATTTAAGCAAGGTGTGGGAGAGAGGTTAATTACTGGGTAGATCCAGTCACTGTCTGCCAATAGTCATTGGGTTGCCATTTCTGATTCAGTTTCTCTCCTAGACTTTTCTGTGCTTCCCTGGCAAGTCAACAGTTGCTTGCATTTCCATGTTCTGTCTTCTCCTTCCTCCTCCGTAGGTCGACTTGGTAAATAAGTACGTTAGGTTGCTCATTATCTCTTCCCTATTTAAAGCACATACTTTAAGAGGTGAAGAAGAACAGGCTGAAAATGTTCGTGTAGAAAGCTTTCAGCTTGCTGATATGCATTGTTTTCACAGAGTAGTTTCCTGGTTTCACTTTTAAAGTTTATTTTTGGCTAATTCTAATAAAAGAGTAGCCAGTTTGAATTCATTTTCCAGTGTGCAGAAAACACTGGATTGACAGACATGACAGACATTGAGAGAGTTAAAAATAACTAGGACAGAATGAAATAGAATTTTAGAGCTAGAAGTGGACATGAGCATCATCGAGTTCAGGCCTTTCTTCCTATAGACAAAGAAGTGCAAGTTCATGGGAGTTAAGTGCCTCCCCCTAGGTCACACCCCTAGTGTGTGATTGAGCTGGGACATGAACACCTATTTTTCCGTTTGTTGACTCTGTTTTTCCACTATCAAAAAGAGTTATAATGCAACACACAGGACCAGTGGTATAAAATTTCCATTCCAGGGAAAGATTTACTTATTTAGCCATTCTAGTTCTGTCCTCCACCTACTTACTCCTCCTTAATTCTTATCATCAATTAGTATTTATTGATCCCTCTCTGTTGAGTAATGACTTCACTGCACAAACTGATATTATTAGCCCTCTTGGAGATTACAAACTAAAAAGGACAAAATGAGAAAATGGTGCTATAATTTAAAACCTTGTTCTTCAGAACTTTACCAACCTTCCTCTTATCTTCTAACATACATCATTTATCTTGACAGTCAATTCAACATCAGGAATGAGACTCCTGGAAGAATGAAAAAGAGGTTTCTTGTCCTTTCCCTTTCTTCTGTTCATATTGCCACCTTTCCATTCCATTTCGATTCATTACTTCTTATGAAGAACTGATTGATGGGTTTGTTGATCTCATCAACAAATATGTGGTGAATGTCAACTATTTGTTAGTCTTAGGATGAACATTGGGAAACAGAAAAACAGGAGATACAGAGTTCCCATCTTCAGGGCTCACCACCAACCATAGGAGAGGACAAGATGGTTGGGAAGGTGACAAATTAGGACCTTATAGTGGTAGCGGTGTTTTCTGTGTTTTTCACAGCATGACATACACACAATGATAATATCGTATGAGAAATTGCAGGGCTCTGGTGGTGATTTGGAACCCTGGATGAGATTATTTCTTTAAAAAAAATTAATTCCAGGGCACCTGGGTGGCGCAGTGGGTTGGGGCCTCTGCCTTTGGATAGGGTCATGATCCTGGGGTCCTGGGATCGGGCTCTCTGCTCAGCAGGGGGCCTGCTTCCTCCTTTCTCTGCCTGTCTCTCTGCCTGCCTGTAATCTCTCTCTGTCAAATAAATAAAGTCTTTAAAAAAATTAATTCCTTCCTTCCTTCCTTTGTTTCTTCCTTTCTTCCTTTTTCTTTCTTTGTGAGAGAGAGGGAAAGAGCAGGAGAAGGGGGATGGGGAAGACAATCCTCAAGCAAACTCCCTGCTGAGCACAGAGCCTGACACAGGGCTTGATCCCGGGACCCTGAGATCATGACCTGAGCCAAAAATCAGGATTTGTCTCATCAAGCAGCCAAGCCCCCCAAGTGCCCCTAGATTAGGTTTCCTTGGATAGAGGTAAATGACTGGTCAGTCCTGGCCATCTTGGCTCTGTACAGCCACCCCAGGGGTGAAGGAATCAGCTGCTTAGACAGCACTGTGATAACTAGAGAGAGGAGATGTTTTCCTGAGCCGGGGGAATCAGAGTAAAAGTGGAGAAAAGATTAACCTGGGAGGTATTTGGGAAGAAAATTGGTATGATTGGTGAGTGACCGATAATGTGGGGGAAAAGTATGTAGGTAATGGTCTGGTTTACTGAGATAGCGAATGTTGGAGGAGGTGGAAGGGAGGAGGAAGAAGCTGTGACTACCCTTGAACCACGCCCTTGGGTGCGGTGCAGCCAGGATGCAGTCCACTCCCCTGGAACAAGAAGGTGGAGAGAGTAGGGTGTGGCCCCAGCTTGAGTGGGTCTGGCTTGGTGTAAACTCTTCTCAAGTCTGACAAATCAAGGAAAAGCTAGCTCTTCAGGGATTTCTGCTTTGGCCTCCAAGTCCTAATGTGACTATTTATTATATGGTTGGTACTTAAAGAGTAAAATTTTAAATAAGTAAAAAACCAAGTTTTTATAAGTTTATAAGGGAGTGTGATGAATTTTCTTTTCTTTTTTTAATTTAATTTTATTTATTTCTTTGACACAGAGAGATCACAAGTAGGCAGAGAGGCAGGCAGAGAGAAAGAGTGAGGAGGAAGCAGGCTCTCCGCTGAGCGGAGAGCCCAATGCAGGGCTCGATCCCAGGACCCTGAGATCATGACCTGAGCTGAAGGCAGAGGCTTAACCCATTGAGCCATCCAGGCACCTCATGAGTTTTCTTTTGATGTGGACGGTGGTCCCTGAGACGGATAGCTGCATGCTGAAGATGTACTGGGGAGTTTTCACAGGAGATAACTCTACAGGGAAGTGATGAATAGAGGAACAAGCAAAGAGACAATATGAGAAGTGCAGTTTCAACTGAGAAGTCAGCCAGTTCTACCCAGAGCTCTGGATGGCACTTTATACTCCTACAAATTACAGTAAGAAGTCTGGCCTTTTTATCCCCACTAACCAGTCATTTACTGTGGGCTTCCTATTGGGAAAGAACATGGCCTTGATGGTGAGGGCCACAGCTGTGGGCAGTCCACAGCTAATACTCCTGGCAGCCAGGGGACAGTGGGATGGATAGACAGCCATGAAGAAGGGATCTAGGTAGAGCCTGGAGTATTCACCACTCTTCTAAGCTATCCAGGAGGCAGTTTATACATGGGTCTGGAGGTCAGAAGAGAAGCCTACATCAGAGAAGTGAACTTGACATTCATTACAGCACAGAAGATGCTTACAGTCATGGATAACAGTGAAGAAAGAAGAAGGACTAGAACAGAACCTTGGCCAATACCAAAATTCAGTGGGCAAGGTGACAAAAAGGAGCCCTGGACACGAAGAAAAAGTGTCTATAGAGGTTGGAAACTCAAGGGAGATTGGTTCTAGAAGCCAGGAAGAAAGGCATACCTCTGGGGTCCAGTATTGCAGGAAGGACTTGAAAGTATCCTCTGGATTTAGCAACCAAGAGACCATTGTGATTTGAGGGAGAGCAGCTTCTATGGGACCCTGGGAGCAGAAGCCAGGTTGTTAGAGGAAAGAGAAGAAAAGAGAAAATGAGAATGTGTGATGCAGTGTGTGCAGACAGCCCTCTTCAGAAGTTTAGCTCTTGAAGGAAGGAGATGGGGTGAAGTAGAGGGAGTGTACAGGATGGAAGGTTCTGCCTTGTTTTATTTTAAGAAGGGAAAGATTTGGGCATGTGAGCGTGGTGACAGGGAGTAGCAGTAGCAGGGTAGTGGGCTGAGAGTCTGAAAAGATACAGATAAGATGAGGAGGCTGGAGAGAGTGATGGTCAGGGTTCAAGCACAAGTGGAATGTGAGGCCACTGAGGATTTTAGCTGCTTAAAACTGGGAAGAAACCTAAACTCATGCAGTGAGCAGCTCTTTTGAGAACTACATGATAAATGTTGGGTATATTGGCAGATGTAGTTTGATTTGAATCTCCATTATCAGAGGCAGTGATGAAAAATCCTCCCCACCCCCAACAAGCCTTTCTGAAGCCACTGGAAAGTACTTAGAAAATGTTTGAAGCTTAAAGAGGCATTAATAAGAATGTCATCTGTAGTGGGTTCCAAATACCACCCCCTAGCTCGAATAATTCAGTTTATTTTAACACGCATGGTTTATGCGCTACCTGTGTGCGAGGCCCAGAGACATATACCACAAAAAGTGTGGTGGGTTTGTACTTGGGATGCTAGGTTTAGTTCCTGATATATTGAAGACTCTTACAGAAAATTCTTTTTTGTGAGGCAGTTTTTCCTCCTCGAATCAAAATCATTTCCGTTTAAAAATATTAGCTGGGCAATATTGCCCAATATTGGGCAAGTCAACCTTTCTGACTTTCTATTTCCTTATCTTCAAGATGTTCTTTGATGATCTAGAGGCCTCCTTTAAAATTTTTTTTTAAATGAAGTATTGTTGACACACAATGTTGAATTAATTTCAGCTGTTCAACAAGAGTGATTCAAGAACTCCACACTTTACGCTAGGCTCATGACAAGTGTAGCTCCCATCTGTCACTGTGCAAACCTATTATAATACCGTTCACTGTGTTCTCTGTGCTGGACCTTTCATCCCCATGACTTTCTTATTCTGTAGCTGCAAGTCTATATCTCCTTTTCTACACCTTCTTTGAGTTCTTATGCTCCGGATTTACAATATGAGATCTTTTAGGTGTAACTTAGAAGAAAGAGTGTTGGCACATAGAAAGTGTCCCCAGTTTTTTTTTTTTGTGTGTGTGTGTGGTAATTAATGCTCTTAAATGAAGTTTAAAGAAATTAAGTGACTTGCCAAAGCCCCATAGATGGACAGTGAGCAACATAGTGGGGCCAGGTGGAGGACCCATCCTTTACTTTTGAGTCACTCTAGCTGGGCAGGCATAATCCTGAGCAAAATAGGGATACCCACAGCAAGAGGGTAAACATGGACCATCTCCTAGAAGGCATCCATGTAGATGCTGTTCATGACTTTAAAACACTATTTTTGCATTAAAATTAAAAATGGCTTAATAGGGGTGCCTGGGTGACTCAGTGGGTTAAAGCTTGCCTTCGGCATAGGTCATGATCCTGGGGTGCTGGGATCGAGCCCTGCGTCGGGCTCTCTGCTCAGCAGGGAGCCTGCTTTCTCCTCTCTGCCCATCTCTCTGCCTGCTTGTGATCTCTGTTTGTCAAATAAATAAATAAAATCTTTAAAAAAATGACTTACTAAAGAAGAAAATAGACCTTTCAGGTAAAAATGAAACTGCAAAGACATTTTGCCATTTACAAAATCCCAATTTTCTGATGGCGTCAGAGAAAATGTAGATGTGCGTGGGGATTTTTCAGCGCTGTCTTTCAGGTTACAATTCCAGGCATTGAGGACACCTATTTTCTCTCTCCTGCTAGTGCAGCTATTTTGGTGCCAAAGCTTGCAAGTACTTTCAATAAAACTGCAATATTTTCAGCCCCCAAAGAAAAGTAAGTTGTAGAAGAAGAGGGCATGTGAGGTTGACCACTCCATCTGGGAAGACCAGTGAATCACCAGAGGCTCCAGCCCAATCAATGCCTGCTGAGAAATATGGACATCAGACAATGCCCCAAGTGCTCCAGGGGGTAATGAACAAATGTGTACAGTAGTGAATAGATCGATTCCTAGATGAGCCCTATTAACATAGCCATACAGCATGAAACATAGTTATTATTTGGGACAGGACAGGGCACAAGCAGATAATGCTCACCACAATCCATCTCATTGGTATGCTAGAACTGGATAGTCTCCAAAATGGGGTTCTCACCCTGGACGGAAGTCAGCAAGACTATTCAGATGCTGGAGGCAAACATGAAAAGTTTTGTATTTACCTATTTTGACTTTATCTTTTAACTTTTTGTACGTTTTCTAAAATGTGTACTATGTCAGTATAATGGAACATGTGGCTTTACCAGAAAATGCGTGTATTAGGAATATATCTCAAATTTACTTTATGCATAGCTGCATGATCAAAAAGCTGTAGGGACGTATCTCTGGGGTAGCTTTCTGTGCTTTGATAGTATGTTAGTGGATCCCCCATCTTTTGTAGAGGACCAGTGGTTAAAGTCAACAGCTGTTAGACCCTAAACCGTGAGTCCTCATTTCTTACTTCAGCAAAGAGAACTAAAATATGGTAAAGATGGGCATTGATGGTTATCTATTTTGCACTCTTTATACAATTGGCTTCTTGTGAATGGATGTTTCTACCCTAGGCCTTTGGAGAAACCATCACTTGATCAATATGTTAATGTGACAGGCCCTGCCAACTGAAGAATATTCTTGCATTTTCAGTTGGAGTTACAGAGAAGCAAGAAAAGGAACCAAGGAAATTGGACAAAGAGATTTGGCTAATGCAAACAATATTTCTTTACCAGGAGCACTTAGTATTGGTTTTATGCTTTCTATTTTAGGGTCTTTTATTTGTTTTTTTTTTTTTTTTTTCTCAGTAGGAATTACTCATTTTAACTAGTAAGATGATAATTACTTTTTTCATGTAACACCTTATCATTTATAGAACATTTTTCTGCTATTTCATCCCAACAAACACCCTGCTAGGTAAATAGGCTCAATTTGAAATTCCCACATGGTGAAATGTACAGACTGAGTCTTAGAAAAATTAAGAACCTTAAAGAGAGGTCCTTAGAGCTCCTGACTGGGGTGTTTCTGATGTACTGTACTGCAGAGAAAGAGCAGTGCAAAGTAGGTGATTAAGAAAGTGCTCTCTGGTGAGACAAAAAAATAAGTACTTCCGTTCTCTTCCCTCGTGCGTCCGATCACCTACCTTTGCCATTTTGTTATTGTCTTCCTTTTGCTATAGAATGACAGCATTATAATCTTAAAAAGTCCAGAACAGCCTTATAATTTTAATCCAACCCAAACATATCTAGCCACAGGAAATGTGGGAGGAAATACTAATCACTAAAGCACAAGGGAAGATAAAACAAGAGAGAGGCTAAATAGAGGAGAGCATGGAGGGGGAGGGATCTGGTTCAGTTAAAGAGTTTACTGGAAGGATGAAGGAGGGCACTTCCTACATGTAGCAACAAGGCTGCATCACAACTGAAAGTAAGCCTCTGCCTGTTTTTTCTCCTCCACATCTATTAAACAGACAGGCACTGAATGCTCAGCCTGAAAGAGAACCCTGGAAGGATACCCGAGAAATGGTCTTTGACCTTTAAGAGCTTAGCCTTGAGTTGAGGAGGTGAAACACAAAAAGTGAAGCTGGGAGAAAACCAACCAAATAAAGAATAGCGGAGGATAGACCAGTAAATTTGGAGTTAACCTATATGGTTTTATTTTTTAAAAAAGATTTTATTTATTTGTGGCAGGGAGAGAAAGAGAGAGCAGGAGTGGTGGGGAAGGGTAGAGGGAGAAGGAGAAGCAGATTGGGCTTGATCCTAGGACCCTGAGATCATGACCTGAGCCAAAGGCAGATGCTTAACCAACTGAGCCACCCAGTGGCACCAGCATATATGGTTTCAAACAGTCTACCTTTGCTGTATGCTGGTTGAGTCGTCAGCTCTAAGTCTTTCTGCTTTCTGGGTCTGAGTATCTCTTTAGGTTCTAGGAACAGCTGGAATTAGCATTTCCAGAATTTATTTCATTTCAAGTTCTTATGATTTATTTTTTAATAAACCTAAATCAATTGTGCATGTGAAAATATTGAGGAAATGCAAGAGAGTATGTTTGAGTTTTAGAGACGGTTTGCAAAATGCTGATGTGGCTCCCATGTCCCTTCCTGTGTCCACGGTGATGCCTCTCTTGGGGGTTGGTTACACTTGCAGATAGGCTAGAATTAGTAAGGGTTTAATGAACCACAGGGGGATTTGTGCTGATCCCTGGCTGAATTTTTACCAGTCCTTAGCAAAATGAGGACATTCAGAAATTACAAATATTATATTTAAGTTTTGATAATATTCTGAGATGATTGTCAGCCTACATTGGTATTATAATATTCTAATCTTTATAAGATGATAGTGAAAGTAATAAACACACACCTACACACATACACGTCACCATTCTTTACTAGAAAATTAAAAAGACATCTTCTTTCTCTAACTTCCCCACCTGTGGATTACTGAGCCCTCTTTTCTTAGGATACTAACAAGTTCCTACTGAATTTTCTTTAGTGGCTTTTCCTTGACAGAGTAAAGGCCAGGCCGTTATCCTGGGGTATGAGCTTCCTCAAGCTTCTGGCACAGAGTAGCACAAACCAGGTGACTTAAAACAGCATGGATTAATTTGCTCACAGCCTGGAGGCCCGAAGTCTGCAAGCTGTCCATAGGGCAGGACTCTTCCTTCCCACTGCTGGTGCTGGTAGCGCTTGGCCAAGTTTGGCGTGTGCCACGTCTCTGCCCCTGTTCTCACATGGCCTTCTGTGTGTGTGTGTGTATGTGTGTGCACTGCCATTTTGCCTGTGGGTCCAACTTGCCTTCTTCTTAGGAGGACACTGGTCATTGGATTATACCTCTTCCTCCAACCCAGTCTGACCGCATCCTAAGTTAAACATATCCGCAGAGACCGTCTTTCTAAATAAGTTCACATTCTGTCGTTCTGAGTAGACATGAACTTGGGGGTACCCTCTTCAACTCAGTATATCTCGCGTGGAAGGTTCTTCACAAGTTTGCTATTCACAGTTTCATGCTTCAACTACTTCATCCCATTCATCTTGTGTTTTGGGGGTCTGTAGTTGTTTAAGTGTGGATGCTGGATTCCTGGCTCCAAATATGGTGCTATCTGAATGTGGCAAAGACTGAGCTCTATATATTTCAGCAAAAGAATAGAAATGAAATTTAGGTTGTTCAGAGAGTTTGAAGAGAAACTATATTATAGTGGAACCAATTGGTGAATAGAAAGAAAGTAAAGGAGATGTCTTTTTTTTTCTGGAAAGTAATAAAAAGAAAAATAAAGATACCCTGTAGTCCAATCATTCCTTTTTCTTTCTTTTTTGGCTATTATTATTTATTTATTTATTTTTATAAACATATAATGTATTATTAGCCCCAGGGGTACAGGTCTGTTAATCGCCAGGTTTACACACTTCACAGCACTCACCATAGCACATACCCTCACCAATGTCCATAACCCCACCACCCTCTCCCAACACCCCTCCCACCAGCCCCCCTCAGTTTGTTTAGTGACATTAAGAGTCTCTTTTGGTTTGTCTCCCTCCTGATAACCATCTTGTTTCATTTATTCTTTTTCCCCCCACTTGGCTATTGTGGACATTGCTGCTCTCCAGTTCCTCATATCAGGGAGATCATATGATAGTTCCCTTTCTCCGATTGACTTATTTCACTAAGCATAATACCCTCTAGTTCCATCCATGTCGTCACAAATGGCAAGATTTCATTTCTTTTGATGGCTGCATAGTATTCCATTGTATATATATACCATCCCTTCTTTATCCATTCATCTGTTGATGGATATCTAGGTTCTTTCCATAACTTGGCTATTGTGGACATTGCTGCTATAAACTCATTCGGGTGCACATGCCCCTTCAGATCACTGCATTTGTATCTTTACGGTAAATGCCCAGTAGTGCAATTGCTGGGTCGTAAGGTAGCTCTATTTTTAACTTTTTGAGGAACCTCCATGCTGTTTTCCAGAGTGATTGCACCAGCTTGCATTTCCACCAATAGTGTAGGAGGGTTCCCATTTCTCCGCATCCTCACCAGCATCTGTCATTTCCTGACTTGTTAATTTTAGCCATTCTGACTGGTGTGAGGTGGTATCTCATTAGGTTTTGATTTGTATTTCCCTGATGCCGAGTGATGTGGAGCACTTTTTCACGTGTCTGTTGGCCATCTGGATGTCTTCTTTGCAGAAATGTCTGTTCATGTCCTCTGCCCATTTCTTGATTGGATTATTTGTTCTTTGGGTGTTGAGTTTGCTAAGCTCTTTATAGATTTTGGATACTAGCCCTTTATCTGATAGGTCGTTTGCAAATATCTTCTCCCATTCTGTCAGCTGTCTCTTGGTTTTGTTGACTGTTTCCTTTGCTGTGCAAAAGCTTTTGATCTTGATGAAATCCCAATAGTTCATTTTTGCCTTTGTTTCCCTTGCCTTTGGCATTCCTAGGAAGAAGTTGCTGCAGCTGAGATGGAAAAGGTTGCTGCCTGTGTTCTCCTCAAGGATTTTGATCAATTCCTTTCTCACATTGAGGTCCTTCATCCATTTTAGTCTATTTTTGTGTGTGGTGTAAGGAAATGGTCCAGTTTCATTCTTCTGCATGTGGCTGTCCAATTTTCCCAACACCATTTGTTGAAGAGGCTGTCTTTTTTCCATTGGACATTCTTTCCCGCTTTGTCGAAGAGTAGTTGTCCATAGAGTTGAGGGTCTATTTCTGGGCTCTCTATTCTGTTCCATCGATCTATGTGTCTGTTTTTGTGCCAGTACCATACTGTCTTGATGATGACAGCTTTGTAATAGAGCTTGAAGTCTGGAATTGTGATGCCACCAACTTTGGCTTTCATTTTCAATATTCCTTTGGCTATTCAAGGTCTTTTCTGGTTCCATATAAATTTTAGGATAATTTGTTCCATTTCTTTGAAAAACATGGATGGGATTTTGATAGGGATTGCATTAAATGTGTAGATTGCTTTAAGTAGCATAGACATTTTCACAATATTTGTTCTTCCATTCCAGGAGCATGGAACATTTTTCCATTTCTTTATGTCTTCCTCAATTTCTTTCATGAGTACTTTATAGTTCTCTGAGTATAGATTCTTTGCCTCTTTGGTGAGGTTTATTCCTAGGTATCTTATGGTTTTGGGTGTAATTGTAAATGGATTGACTCCTTAATTTCTCTTTCTTCTGTCTTGTTGTTTGTGTAAAGAAATGCAACTGATTTCTGTGCATTGATTTTATATCCTGACACTTTACTGAATTCCTGTACAAGTTCTAGCAGATTTGGAGTGGAGTCTTTTGGGTTTTCCACATATAGTGTCATATCATCTGCAAAGAGTGATAGTTTGACTTCTTTTGCCAATTTGGATGCCTTTAATTTCTTTTTGTTGTCTGACTGCTGAGGCTGCAGTGGTGATAATGAACATCCCTGCCATGCTCCTGACCTTAGCAGAAAAGCTTTGTTTTTCTCTATGGAGAATGATATTTGCAGTGAGTTTTTCATAGATGGCTTTGATAATATTGAGGTATGTGCCCTCTATCCCAACACTTTGAAGAGTTTTGATCAGGAAGGGATGTTGTACTTTGTCAAATGCTTTTTCAGCATCTATTAAGAGTATCATATGGTTCTTGTTCTTTCTTTTATTAATGTATTGTATCACATTGAATGATTTGTGGATGTTGAACCAACCTTGCTGCCCTGGAATAAATCCCACTTGGTCGTGGTGAATAATCCTTTTAATGTACTGTTGGATCCGATTGGCTAGTATTTTGGTGAGAATTTTCATATCTGTGTTCATCAAGGATATTGGTCTGTAATTATCTTTTTTGATGGGACCCTTGTCTGGTTTTGGGATCAAGGTGATGCTGGCTTCATAAAATGAGTTTAGAAGTTTTCCTTCCATTTCTATTTTTTGGAACAGTTTCAGAAGAATAGGAATTAATTCTTCTTTAAAGATTTATTTTTAAAATTTTTATTTATTTATTTATTTCAGAGAGAGAGAGAGAGAGTGAGAGAGAGCATGAGAGAGAAGGTCAGAGGGAGAAGCAGACTCCCCGTCGAGCTGGGAGCCTGATGCGGGACTCGATCCCAGGACCCCGGGATCATGACCTGAGCCGAAGGCAGTTGCTTAACCAACTGAGCCACCCAGGCGCCCCTAATTCTTCTTTAAATGTTTGGTAGAATTCCCCTGGGAAGCCATCTGGCTATGGGCTTTTGTTTGTTTGGAGATTTTTGATGACTGTTTCAATCTCCTTACTGGTTATGGGTCTGTTCAGATTTTCTATTTCTTCCTGGTTCAGTTTTGGCAGTTTATATGTCTCTAGGAATGCATCCATTTCTTCCAGATTGTCAAATTTGTTGGCGTAGAGTTGCTCATAATATGTTCTTATGATTGTTTGTATTTCTTTGGTGTTGGTTGTGATCTCTCCTTTCATTCATGATTTTATTTATTTGGGCCCTTTCTCACTCTCTCATTTTTTTTTTTTTTTTGATAAGTCTGGCCAGGGGTTTATCAATCTTATTAATTCTTTCAAAGAAGCAGCTCCTTGTTTCGTTGATTTTTTCAATTTTTTTTGTTTGTTTGTTTGTTTCTATTTCATTGATTTCTGCTTTGATCTTTATTATTTCTCTTCTCTTGCTGGGTTTAGGCTTTCTTTGTTGTTGTTTCTCCAGCTCCTTTAGGCGTAGGGTTAGGTTGTGTATTTGAGACCTTTCTTGTTTCTCGAGAAAGGCTTGTATTGCCATATATTTTCCTCTCAGGACTGCCTTTGCTGTGTCCCACAGATTTTGAATCATTGTGTTTTCATTATCATTTCTTTCCATGAATTCTTTAAATTCTCTTTAATTTTCTGGTTGACCCATTCATTCTTTAGAAGGATGCTGTTGAGTCTCCATGTATTTGGGTTCTTTCCAAATTTCCTCTTGTGATTGAGTTCTAGCTTCAGAGCACTGTGGTCTGAAAATATGCAGGGAATGATCCCAATCTTTTGATACTGGTTGAGACCTGATTTATGATCCAGGATGTGATCTATTCTCTAGAATGTTCCATGGGCACTAGAGAAGAATGTGTATTGTGTTGCTTTGGGATGGAATGTTCTGAATATATCTGTGATGTCGATCTGGTCCAGTGTGTCAGTCAAGGCCTTTATTTCCTTGTTGATCTTTTGCTTGGATCATCTGTCCATTTCAGTGAGGAGTGTGTTAAAAGTCTTCTACTTTTATTGTATTATGGTGGATGTGTTTCTTTGATTTTGTCATTATTTGGTTTATATAATTGGTTGTTCCTATGTTAGGTGCATAGATATTTAAAATTGTTAGATGTCCTTGTTGGACAGGCCTTTTGAGTATGATATAGTGTCCTTCTTCATCTCTTACTATTGTCTTTGGCTTAAAATCTAATCGATGTGATATAAGGATTGCCACCCCAGCTTTCTTCTGATGTCCATTAGCATGGCAAGTAGTTTTCCACCCCCTCACTTTAAATCTGGAGGTGTCTTTGGGTCTAAAATGAGTTTCTTGTGGGCAACATATTGATGGTGGTTTTTTTTTTTTTTTTTTTTCTTAATCCATTCTGAAACCTTGTGTCTTTTGATTGGGGCATTAAGCCCATTTACATTCAGGATAACTATTGAGAGATATGAATTTAGTGCCATTGTATTGCCTGTAAGGTGACTGTTACTGTATATTGTCTCTGTTCCTTTCTGATCTTCTACTTTTAGGGTCTCTCTTTGCTTAGAGGACCCCTTTCAATATTTCCTATAGAGGTGGTTTGGTGTTCGCAGATTCTTTCAGTTTTTGTTTGTCCTGGAAGTTTTTTATTTCTCCTTCTATTTTCAATGATAACCTAGCTGGATATAGTATTCTTGGCTGCATGTTTTTCTCATTTAGTGCTCTGAATATATCATGCCAGTTCTTTGTGGTCTGCCAGGTCTCTGTGGATAAGTCTGCTGCCAGTCTAATATTTTTACCATTGTATGTTACAGAGTTCTTGTACTGGGCTGCTTTCAGGATTTTCTCTTTGTCGCTAAGACTTGTAAATTTTACTATTAGATGACGGGGTGTGGACCTATTCTTATGGATTTTTAGGGTGTTCTCTGCACCTCCTGGATTTTGATGCTTGTTTCCTTTGCCATATTAGGGAAATTCTCTACAATAATTCTCTCCAATATACCATTTGCTCCCCTCTCTCTTTCTTCTTCTTCTGGAATCCCAATTATTCTAGTGTTGTTTCATCTTATGGTATCACTTATCTCTTGAATTCTCCCCTCGTGGTCCAGTTGTTGTTTGTCTCTCTTTTGCTCAGCTTCTTTATTCTCTGTCATTTGGTCTTCTATATCACTAATTCTCATTTACCCTAGCAGTAAGAGCCTCCATTTTTTATTTCACCTCATTAATAGCTTTCTTGATTTCCACTTGGTTAGATTATTTCTCAGAAAGGGCTTTTATTTCTCCTGACAGGGTTTCTCTAATATCTTCCATGCCTTTTTGAGCTTGGCTAGAACCTTGAGAATCATCATTCTGAACTGTAGATCTGACATATTACCAATGTCTGTTTTGATTAGGTTCCTAGCCTTTGGTACTGCCTCTTGTTCTTCCTTTTTTTTTTTTTTTTTTTTGTGGTGAGTTTTTCTGCCTTTTCATTTTGTCCAGATAAGAATATATGAAGGAGCAAATGAAATACTAAAAGGTGGCAAAGACCCCAGGAAAATGTGCTTTAACCAAATCAGAAGAGACCCCAAATCGTGAGCAGGAAAAGGGGGGTAAAAAAAAAAGTTCAGGAAAAAATATAAATTTAAAAAAAAAAAAAATAAAAAAAATATAAATAAAAAAAACATATATATATATATTAGACTGGTGACTACAATCATTTCTTTTTCCTAATAACTGAGTCTAAGGAGAAAAGTTAAAAGAATAGGAAATAATTTGTGTGTGAAGATATTCCTTAGGGAATTATTTCAACAACAAAATAACTGAAAATAAATGAAAATGGACCATGGTAGGGCATCTGTAAATATATTGGGTACATACATTTCTGTACCCATTAAAATTTATGATGGTAGAATTAGAAAAATATGTTAACAGTGGGAAAACACAATAAAGTCTCAAATAAAAAACTGGAAATGAAGATGTACAGTGTCATCCCAATCATTTAAAGCAGTGGTTCTCAGTTGGGGGAGATTTTGTCTTCAGGGCATATCTCTGCTGTCTAGAGACACTTCTGATTATTATAGCTCAGAGAGAGGGGGACAGGGCTCTTGCATCTAGCGACTGGATGTCAGAGATGCTACTGAACTTTCTGTAATGCCCATGACCACTCCCCACACCAAAAACTTATCCAGCCCCAAATATGCCGTGGGTGAGAATCCTTGATTTAAAACATCACTGCTTCATCTTTCCATTTCTCTCTGTCATCTTTAAAGTAGAAATAATCATATGCAGTTTGTACAGTTATGGTGACAGTTGTTGGATAATAAAGGGAAAACACTAGAACAGCAACTGGAACACAGTTCATCATTGAGGACATGCTCGTCATTCGCTATTATCTGTCATGGTGCAAAGAAAGAGATATAATAGAGTATGACAGTGATAAGACTATAGGTCTTGTCAGTGCCTTCCAGCCAAAGGTCTTCGGGAACATTTTGATAGTTGAGCAAGTTACAGCCAGGGAGGACAGAAGTCATGAAAGATCATGGGATAGCTTGGCATGAGAAAAGACCTGTGATAGGGTTTGGGTTTCAGTTGAGTGACTTCTGGGAGGTTCTAAGGAAGTAAGGGGTCCATGCTAGATTGGACACTATCAGAAAGTGGGGACAGCTGTCACTGGGCATCTTAAATTGACCTTACCTCTAGGATGTGCGGACGAGGGTGAGTTGTAATCCATAAAGAAGTAGCTGTCATCCATTGGCGTGAGGGAGGGAGTGCTTAATTTTTTGCGGGAAGTGCAGTGACCTTGAAATAGTCTGTGCCTACACAAAACTAAGAAGTGCCTGCTTGGTGTCATTTTGTCCTGGTCTCAGTGTAATCGTGTCTGAAGTTGGTATCCCGTAGGGTGGCTTATCTCCAGCAGGAGAGTAGCCTGGTCGGCTATGAGTGTCAGAGGCTGCTCTTGCTTTTGTTCTCAGTCTTTTTCATTTCCTTTTCACTTTTAACTATTTTTGAATCTTCCTACTTTGAACTTATATTACATTTGTAGTAAGAACAAATACATGTTAATTAAAAAATAATAAAAGGCATGCTCACAGTAAAATGAGGCAGGTCTACAGTATTGTAGAATGAAATCTCAGACCCAGGGGCACCTGGGTGGCTCAGTGGGTTAAGCCTCTGCCTTTGGCTCAGGTCATGATCTCAGGGTCCTGGGATTGAGCCCTGCATCAGGCTCTCTGCTCGATGGGGAGCCTGCTTCCCCCTCTCTCTCTGCCTGCCTCTCTGCCTACTTGTGATCTCTGTCTGTCAAATAAAGAAGTAAATGAAATCTTAAAAAAAAAAGAAAAGAAAGACCTGTAAAATAGGCAAAAGGAGACAATGGTAAATAATTTGCATTCTTCCCAAAAATATTTCATGACCTGTGCTTTGAAAGGGTTTGGAAAAAAAAAAAAAAAGAAGTGTAGCTATTTTTTTGATGCCCTCTTTAGGTGGTTCTCTTTATGTACTATAGAGGCTGTAGGAAAGGTTCCTTGTGGTAATGGCTTTTTAAATGAATTACCCGTGTAGAAATGACTCGGTTCTTCAAAGGGGGGGTATCAAGTTTGGATGGCATTATGTATCAGTCAGTTGCATCTTGATAGAAAACAAAATGTGATTTGTCTTTATTCTTTTGAAGAGGAGAGAAAAAAAAAAACAGATGGTGCACGTGAAAGGGTAGATGAGTGTCTTTAGGGTCTCACATCCAATAACGAGCAAAGAAAAAACTGGATTTTCCCTCTTTCACATTTTTCAGTAACATTCAGAGCAAGAAAATTAAATTAAGCATATTTATGCAACAACCCAAAGCAAGAATCTTCAAGGACATCTTTAAAATATACATGAATTCTCTTTATATTCTGAATCCTTTTGAAAGTGGGTTTGGGGAGTTCTATTAAATTTTGTAGTTTTAGTTATTCTGTAATCCTTATTGGATTTTTAAATGTTAAGGATAGCGCTTTCCCATTATAGTTATTTCCAACGAACCAAAGGTCAAAAAGGAAATGTAAAACCATTTGCCTAATTTTAATCCCCAGAGTCATTCCAGTTCTAATCTAATTGTAATTTGTTGGAGGTTTTGTTGACTTGTTTCTAGCTTTAATTGGTGTGAATACTTTTACTTCCGTATTTGAAATAATGGTCTTTAGTATGATGTGAGAAGGTTATGCTACATGAGGCCAAGGTCATGGCTGTGTTTTCTCCCCTCTGCATCATCCTGGGTCCTGAGCGCCATATGTAACTGCTCAGCAGTTTGAATGGGAAGACTCCTCCAATGGAACCACAGGGATTTTTAATATCAGTGAATCCTTTTGTGTGAATCCAGCGATTCAGAAAAGAAACATTTTGTATTCCCTTATCCTTTCATAGAGACTTTGCAATTTAACCTCATCTTCTCTTCCAGTTTTTTTTTTTAACCTTCTACCACTGATCTCTTTCACTCACTCATCACATTTGCTCTCAATTTTTAAGTCACTCAGATCTTGAGATAGTTTTCCTCCCTCATTTCTTATCCTCCAACCAGTTCCGTTGGAGGATAGTTCCATAAGTTATTTTTCCAAAACATGAATCTGTATCCTTATGGGTCTCCAAAACTTCAGATAACTCTCACTGCTTCGAAGATGTGGTCTTCACTTTGTCACACGGACTTGAAAGCTCTTCTGCACTTACTCTCAACCTCTTTCCCTGGTTTTATGCACCCTCCCTTACTTTTCCACAACCTTTGCCCTGATAATCATTCATTCAGCCAGTCATTTTTTTGTGTCCCTGTTGTGCTGTCTGATTGTGTCTTTTCCATCTCATTTCCCACATTCACTGTATACTTGTGTTCGCTTATTTTGTTACCTCTTCAGCATGTCAGTCTCATTGTTTTCCATTGGGAAAAATCTATGTGCCCTTTACAGCCTAAAGATTTCTGGGGTGCTGGGTGGGTCAGTCTGTTAAGTGTCTGCCTTCAGCTCAGGTCATTATCTCAGGTCCTGGGATATCTCCCTGCTCCCTGCTTCTCCCTCTCCCTCTCCTGCTCCCTCTGCTTGTGCTCTCTCTCTCAAATAAATAAATAAAATATTTTTCAAAAATCCCAAAGGTCCTCTCTATGCCAAACTTTCAGGGTTCTCCAGATTGGCCTTGCTGTGTTTCCTTTGTGCTGATAGTATTTTGCTCTCCCTCTGTTTTGAAGGTCTGAGATACAGACATCTTCCCCGTGTCCTTGGCATTCCCCTGCCTTTCTTGCCAATGAAAACTTCTTGAATGTAAGAGATTCTTTCATCCCTCTGTTTGTCTGCATATTTCTCATGCCATGTAGCAAAGTGCCAGATCCCTGGAAAATCCCTCTGTACGATTTGAGGTGGCTTTTGCACAGGAACATGATAACCCATTGTTCTGAGTCTGTGCAGTGTGGTTACAGAGGTGCAGGACATGGTGACGATCTGAGATAAGGAAGTTGAACTAGTTCAGGAGTTGAGGCTGTTGGGCATAATATTTTGGGCATACTGTAGAGGGAGACTGTGTTTCTTTTGTCCGAATGATAGAGGGCAAGAGAGAATATTAGCAAAACACAGACTAGGTTCTGTGATATTATTGGGGTGCTGCGGTCAATGTAAAGTGCCTTTTGAATATCGCTCCCCATGGGTCATTGTGCCCCACCTTCAAAGTGTAGGTTAGAAGCGAGTGTGGGGGCATCTATGGATGCCTAGGAGGAGTGTGGTTTCACTCTGGCTCATGGGCTTTTCATAATAAACAAGCTTTGTTCTACATGTATTCTGATGGTCTGAAAATAACACTAGCAAAAGATCATTAATTAGCATGTAGGAAGAGATGACCCAAAGGGTCCCTTCTAATTCAGAAATTCTGTAATCATACTACTGAGAGTTATTGAAAATGTTAGAGTTAAGAAAATTTTTGCCCTCATTACTTGGGATGATTTTGAGGGGAAAGGTCACATCTGAATGAAAACGAGCATAATAAACATAATCCCTGACATTGCATCAGGTTTTATGTTAAGCTTCATATAATCTTGTTTTGGAATTAATGCATCTAGGGTTATCTGTTTTTATGTTCCTCCTTCCTTCTTAATGATGATGTGAAAGTACTCTGATTTTCCATGATGGTTAGAATAGCTTAACATTTGAAATGCTTGTGTGTGGATGTGTGTGTGTGTATGGATGCGTGTGTGTGTGTGCTGCTGGAATAGGTTACTAAACTGAATAATCATGTGGCATTTGAAAAAAAAGTCACATGAAAGGTAAAATTACTAAGCACCAAGCTAAAGCTCTTTTCATTCTTTTTAGTTTTCTTGAAGTTTTTAAAGATTTTATTTATTTTATTTTATTTTTGAGAGAAAGAGGAAGAGAGAAGGGCAGAGGAAGAGGGAGAGAATCCCAAGCAGGCTTGATGGAAGGCTTGATCTCAAGACCCTGAGATCATGACCTGAGCCAAAACCAAGAGTAAGATGCTTAACGGACCGAGCCACCCAGGCACCCCAGTTTTCTTGAGCCTTTTAAAATCAAAAGGCCTTTTTGGTTATTTTTAGTGGATAAAATGTATTATATGCTTCTATATTCTGAGTTGCATGGGGGTTATAGGAAATTAGAAAGAAGTAGGAACCATTCAAATAACCATTTTGTTCAAAATTGCTTCAACACCTTAATGGATTATTTTTTTATTTATATTTTGTTATAAACACTTGTCTGTGAATATATTTCAATATAAACACATTCAGTTATACATGCACTGAAATATTCAAGTTCTGTGTAGTTATCCTCCTTTAATGTCATTTATATAATTCTATATGAGGCATAAAAGTTGTGGGGTTTTTGCTTTTTCATTGCTTAGGAGCTCTAAAAGAAATAAGCAAGATTATCCAGTTGTGTCAAGCAGGTGTTTCTGGTATCCCACTAAATAATACATTTTCTTAATTATCATAAACAAGAATTATTAGTGTTTTGGCACTGAGTAAATTCCAGGTTAATATTAAGTCTGGAAATAGGTTAGCTATTCTTAGCATTTCATTTGGCAAGATGGTATTTAGCTTCAAAAACCCTAAAACCTGGGGATGCCTGGATGGCTCAGTGGTTAAAACCTCTGCCTTCAGCTCAGGTTATGATCCCAGGGTCCTGGGATCGAGCCCCGCATTGGGCTCCCTTCCTGCTTCCTCCTCTCTTTGCCTGCTTCTGTGCCTACTTGTGATCTCTGTCAAATAAATAAATAAAATCTTTAAAACAAAACAAAACAAAAACCCTAAAACCTGGGTTCAGATTTGCTTTGAAACCACTCGGTGTCTATCATTATGCAGTTTACTTCCTTTCCATGTTGACTTAAAAATGACATAGGCTTCGTCAGCCTATCGTGGACTTCCATGATGCTATTCCATTTTATTGTAGCATTTTCCACACGTTTGACTTATATACTTAACTGAGTAATTACTTCCTGCCTATAGTTTTTCTCTAGAATATACATTTCTTAAAGGAATGAATAGATTTTCCTGGAACTTGGACACACTGGGTAGCAAGCTTGACTCTAGACATTATCTGTGCCTTTGCTTTTCATATTATTGTTATCCAAAGGTAATTTCCTATGCATATTTTATATCACAAGGAAAAATCATGAGAAATGTGTTTAGGTCAGCTTTATATTCTGTATGTGACTGAATTTCATCTACTGTTTTGACTTGTTTTGGTTCAAAGATGATTTGACCCACTCGCCTCCACAATAGCTGGTTCTAGGAGCTATTTTTCTAGAAAAAAAATCAGTAAAGTAGAAGTGTCCAGTAGATATCTCACACTGAACCGCCATCAGATTAAAGTGTTTCATCAGAGGGGTGGGGCATTTCACTGATATCCAACATGGTTCTAATTTCCTTGATTTAAATGTCAGGGGCATTTGGCTTATCTCCTTGTATTTAATGAATGATGAAACAAACATGTTATCAGATGGGCCTACAATACTTGGAAAGAGTCGTTTTATCTACAGACCCTCACATTGACTCACACACAAGAAGATGGAGATGTTCAAGGTGACACCGGGTGAGGCTGGATTCATTATTCAGTTTTTGCCTTTTCCTGTCCTCCATTGTGTTCTCTAGCTCACCATAGAATGCCAGGACAAGGAAAGACCTTTCAGGTCCCCTCCTCCTACTTCTACATTCTCTTTTAGCAACTAAGGAAACAACCCAGGTAGGGTTAGTGAGTTTGCTGAGGACCAACCACTGTTAGAGACCGCAGTTGGAAGTTCCCATTACCATCTGGCTTTTGCCTGTCAACCTGACTTCAGTTTCTACTCATTTATCCTCTCTCACTTCACGGTAGACATTAAAGCCTTCCTGTGTCTCACACACCTTAGGCTCATGCCTGCCTCAACGATGAAAGCTCTTGGTTTGTGTCTGTCTCAGATGCTCTGAAATGTTTTCCTGGCTTCTCATCGTTTTACCACATAGTCATATCACTTCTGTTCCACCCTGTTTCCTTAGTCTTTAGTCTCCTGCCTTGTCCTGATAATTAGAACCTATAAGGTTGTTTTATTTGTTTTTTTACTTACTATTGTTTGCCTCCACCATTGAATTGTGATTTTATAAGCATGGAGACTTTTGTTTTCCATTTGCCCCTCATATGTAGAACAGAATCCAGCAAAACATAAATGTCTGGTCAATAGTTAATAAATGAGTGAATGAGTGAATGAATGAATCCCGTTCTTATAGTCCAGGGCAGAGGGGGCAAGTGCCTGGGCCTTGGCTTAAGATGGGACTGGTAGCTTAGCCATTTCTACAAGTGTATCCTTGACTAGGCAGTTAACCAGTCCAAGTTGCAACCTTCTCAACTGCAAAATGGACATAAAACTAGTATCTCCCTTGAAGGTTTTGTGAAGGCTTTGTGATGTTTATAAAGCATTTTCCAGAAGCCTGTGACATAATATGTGCTTCATTAAGCTTTAATCACTAATTTATTTATTCTATAAGTTATTATTTATGACTTATAAATAATAACTTTATAATTATAAGTATAACATAATTAACTTATAATATAACTTATAAATATAATAAACTTAATATAATATGATAGACATATAATAAATATATCTATATAAATATGAATCATAATTAAGTTATAATATAGCTGATAAATAATTTTATAATTCTATACTCTATAAGTCATCATCGGGTTACCTCCAGAAGAGATTGTATAATTTAAAGCTCATTATGAGCTGACATCAGCAAAATGGCAGAAAAAGAGTTTTCTCTTGTCTTCCTCCTCAGAGTGCACTGATTTGGACAGTCACCCGAGGACGACAACACCTTTGGAGAAAAGTCAAACTGCTCAGTAGAGAAGTTCCAGAGCACTACTGGCACAAAAATAGCCCCGGATTGAACACATTGAAGAGGTATGAGGAACTGTTTTACTTTACTTACTTCTCCCTCTAGGCAGCGCAGCTCATTGCTAAGAGAGACCTTCTTGGCCCACACCTTTCCCCTGGGCAAAACTTAATGAGTGCCTGGCTTCCCCAGCTGTGTGAGATGCTGCCAATGAGGCTCATTTTGGTTTCGCCTCATGCAGAATGCTGTGATGTGCTGTACAACTGGGAGGTGGTGGGGGGTACTGGGAGAACAGCTGTCAGGGCTCTGAGGGAGTATCAGAGGGACACAGGGCCTACAAACCAGTTTGCAGACTCCATCAGGAAGCCCACCTGTGAGCCTCTGGGGACACCTCATCTGGAGATCACCCCAGTGGCCACAGAGGCTCCTCATGCCTCACCCTTTATGACTCTCTACCGTTGGCCTTGTGTGGGTCCCCTAGGGTGGTAGGTGCCAGCCTTTGCAGATGCCTGACTGGTCAGTATGCACAGAAAGATCCCCCTGCTCTGTGGGGTTGGGTGAAAACTCACTCCCTTGAGCATTCAGCATTGTCCTAAGGAAAGCAAATAGGAAGCTGTCATCACCTAGCCTGTCTGCAGGATAGAGAGAGATGGCACATGATCTTAAGAGTTCCCACATAGGAGGGAACAAGAAGTATCAAAAAGACATATCCATAGAAGGGGTCTAAGAAGACCCCCGAGTCCCTAACAGAGCTGACAGAAGATATTTCTATCCTGAAGCCTACATTAAGAAAAAAGAGAATTCTCAAATAAACAGCCTGACTTTATGCCTTGAGGAACTAGAGAAAGAACAAACTAAGCCCCAAGTCAGCAGAAGGAAGGGGATAATAAAGATCACAGCAGAGATAAATTAAATGGAGTATAGGAAAACAGTAGAAAAGATGAGTGAAAGTAGGAGTTGGTTTTTTGAAAAGATAAACAATATTGACAAAACTTTAACTGATCTTATTAAGGAAAATAGAGAGCAGATAGTTAAAATGATAAACAAATGAAGAGATATTAGAGCTGATTCTACAAAAATAACATAAGATCTTAAGAGACTACTGTGAACAATTATATATCAACTGATTGGATAACTAGAAGAAATGGATAAATTCCTAGAGTCATACAACCTAATAAGACTGAACCATGCAAAAACAGAAAATATGGACAGACCAATATTGAGTGAAGAGATTGAACATACAATATAATATCTCCCAATGCAGAATAGCCCAGGACCAGATGATATCACTGGTGAATTTTACCAAACATTAAAGAAGAATTAATTCCAATCCTTCTGAAACTCTTTCAAAAACCTGAAGAGGAAAGGACACTCCCAGATTCATTTTATGAGGCTAGCATTACCCTGATACCAAAGCAGGTAAAGACACTATAAGAAAACTGTGAGTCAACAGTTCCGGTGAATATGGATGCCAAAATTCTTGACAAAATACTAGTAAATTGGATCACACAATGAACGAAAATGATCATACACCATCATAAAATAGAACTTACCCTCAGTGATGGTTCAACATCCACAAATCAATATATGTGATACACCATAATAATGGAATGAAACATGAAAACCATATGGACATCCCAACAGAAGCAAAAAAAAGTATTTGTAAATATTCAGTACTTTTTCATGACAGAAACTCAACAAATAATAAAGGCCATGTATGACAAGTCTACAGCTAACATCAGCCTCAAAAATGAAAGGTGGAAAGTAGAACAGGAAGAAGGCAAGGATGCTTATCACCACTCCTTTCAACATAGTAGTGGAAATCCTAGTAGAGGTGAAAATTCAGTAAAAGTTCAGGATATAAAATTACTGTACACAAATCAGTTGCATTTTTACCCACTAACAATGAATTATTAAAAAAAGAAATAAAGGAAACAATCCCATTTATATCAAATAGCATCAAAAACTAATAAAAACAAAATCAATAAACAAAACCAGAAAAAACTTAACCAAGGAGGTAAAAGATCCATACACTAAAATCTGTTAAGACATTGAAGAAAGAAGTTGAAAAAGACACAAATAAATGGAAAGATATCCTGTATTCATAGATTGGAATAATTAATTCTGTTTAAATGGCCATAATTCCCACACTATCTGTAGATCCATTGCAATCCCTATCAAAATTCTAATGGCATTTTTTTCACAGAAATAAAACAGTCCTAAAATTCATATTGAACTATATAAGCACCTTCATAGCCAGGGGAATCTTGAGAAAGAAAAAGAAAGCTAGGGGTACCACACTTCCTGATTTCAAACTATTGCAAAGTTGTAGTCATCAAAAACAGTATGGTACTGGCATGAAAGTGAACACATAAACCAGTGGAACAGAATTAAGAGCCCAGAAGGAAACCCTTGCATATATGACCAACTGATCTTTAACAAGCAACCATCAGTATTTAATGGAGAAATGACAGTCTCTTCAACAAATGATGTTGAGAAAGTTGGACATTCATTTGTGAAAAGATAAAATTGGGCCCCTGTCTTACACCATTCATAAAAAAGTAACTAGAAATGGAATAAAGACTTCAGTGTAAGACTGGAAACCATAAAACTCCTAGAAGTAAACATAGGGGAAAAGCTCCTTGACATTGGAATAGGCAATGATTTTTTAAATATGACACCAAAAACAAGCAACAAATGCAAAAATAAACAAATGGGACCATGTCAACTTAAAAAGCTTCTACAGGGCAAAAGAAACTGTCAACAAAGTGAAGAGGCACCTTCCAGAATGGGAGAAGATATTTTTAAGCCATATATCTGATAAAGGGTTAATATTCAAAATATATTAAAGAACTCATATAACTCAATACCAGAAAAACAATCAGATTAAAAAAATAAGTAAGGGGCCTGAATAGACTACAAGTAGCCAACAGCTTCATGAACACCATGAAAAGACGTGCAACATCGCTAATCACCAGGAAAATGCAAATCAAAACCAAAATGAAAAAAAACGCCTCACGCCTGTTCAAATAGCTGTCATCAAAAAGACAAGAGATAAAGAGTGCTGGCGAAGATGTGGCGAATAGGGAAGCCTGTTGTGCTGTTGGTAGGAATGTAAATTGGTCTGTTATGGCAAACAGTGTGGAGGTTGGTCAAAACTTAAAAATAGAACTGTCATGTGGTCCAGCAGTTCCCTCTTGGTTATATATTCAAAGGGAATACAATGACTCTATCAAACAGGTATTTACCTCCCCCAACTCATGTTCACATGATACACACATGCACACATACATGTACATGCTCAGTGGAATATTATTCAGCTGTAAAAAGGCAATGAGATTCTGCCATTTGCAACAACGTGGATGAAACTTGAAAACATTGTGCTAATAAGTAAAGTACATCAGATGGAGAAAGACAAATACTGTGTGATCTCACTTACATGTGGAACCCAAAAAAGCTGAACTCATAGAAACAGAGAAGAGACCAGTGGTTGCCAGTAGCTGGGGGTAGAGGAATTGGAGAGATGATGGTTAAGGGTACAAACTTGGAGTTACAAGATAAGTTTTGGGCACACTCATGTACAACATTAACTATAGTTAATGGTATTGTGTACTTGAAACTTACTAAGAGGGTAGATCTAGATGTTTCATCCCACACATCCACACAAAGAAGAGTTTATTGGTTAAAGCAACAGAATCTGATGCTATCTATGTGAAAATGTCACAGAGTTAAGGAAAAGCTAAGAACCAAGTTCAAAAAAGAATGGGAATTTGAATGAAGCCATGATCTAGGTACCCGGAACTTGAGGGGATACCATCTCCCGTTGTGTTGTTGTTTTTCTAGGACATGGGTCAAGATTCAAATTCCAGGGAGAATGACTCAGATCAATGAAGTTTTGTTAGGAGTAGTTGGGGCTCCTGTTGCATAGTTGCCATCAGTCTGTGTCAGAAAGGACTGGGCATCCCCAAACCAAATCATCAACTCCTGTTGGAGAATGTTGGCAAGTTCAGAGCCCCAGGGAGGCAGCAGCCACCTTGGTGAAAAGTCTTGGACATCTGCATTTTTGGAAAGCAGCTGAAGGTTTCTTTTCCTTGGTGAGCAGCAAGCCATGAAAATGACCGGGCTGATTTGTCAGCAAGCTCACATCCCCAGAGCTGTGTTGGCGAGAAACCTCTTTAATGATCGTGTGTGTGTGTGTGTGTGTGTGTGTGTGTGTGTGTAGCACTGAACTATGCAGGACAAGCGTTGCCTCAAATCAATACTGAAGCCCATTTAATATCCAGCTAGGTGACAAACTGAATAACTCATGAAAAAGTTGTCAAATGTGTGTTCCCACCTTGGTACAGCTTTAGAGAATTAAGCAGTAGGTTTTTTTCTCTGTCTTCCCTTTTCAAAAAATTGACTGTCAGTTGTTTTGCAAAAGGGGAGCTCTTGGTAATTGGATTGTTTTGCAGTTAATATTTATCAAGCATTGTAGTAGAAATTTGTCATTATTTTTGACTGTTCAGCATCTGAACCTTATTCCCATGTTTGAAAAACTCACTTGATGATTCCAGGTCAGAGTGACAACCTTTCTTCCATTGAAGAAGGTGAAACTGTTGGCTGCTTGCTTTCTCTACACCCTTATAATGGGGTGGGCGTCTGGCCTTCAGTCTGTCCATTGGCTGTGCCAGCCGCAGACCTGGACTATGAGCTCATGACATGTTGAAGCTGGGCTGCAGGGAGTGCTGTGGGGGCAGGGTTCCTGTTGTGTTAACCCAATTCCTGGAGCAATGGCATCAACACCACTGTTCACTGCTGCTCCGTCCCTAACCGTGAGACAAGCTTATGGCTCAAGCTGCCTTGTCTAGTGCTAGGAGACAGCAGTAGCAGTGATGTTCTTACCATAACATCCTGTCACTGAATTTGGGCTATAAATACTCAGTCTTCAGCCCATAGCAGATTTTGAATCCTCCCAGGAAGTCTTTGAGTTAACTAACACCCTCCCATCAAATTCCTTTTGTGCTTCTATCAGCCACAATTGGGATCTGTGTGCAGCTAAGAACCCTGGGGGACACCATACTCTATAGCGACTTTTGCTCCTTCATTCATTTACCTACTGATTCCTTTATTGCTTAATTCATTTATTCAAAATATATTTGTTGAAAGGACAGTTCTTGCCAGGCACTGTACTCGGGGTTGGACCCCTCTGGTTAACAAGGTGAAGGTTACTGTCCTCATGGAACTTCACTTTTGCAGGGGGAGACAGGAGAAACAATTAAACAGACCAGATCAAATTACCGAGCAAGTGAGTGCCATGGAAGTACCTGAAAAGGATAATGGGATAGCAAGCAATGCGTGTGGACTCAGGGACAGGCTTTCTGGGAAGTTATGTGTGACGTGGACCCTTAGAGACAGTCAGGAAAAGATTCAGGTGAAAAACGTTGCAGGCATGGGAATAGCAAGTTCAAACCAGCTGACCGTGAAGGTGAGAGAGTGGGCCAGTGTGTCCAGCCCCTTGCCCAAGGTCACCCATCTCGAAAATGTTGGAGCCCAGGTTTGAATCCAGGTAATCTCCTACCAAGGTTTGTTTTCTCAAAAACTATAATTTGGAAACTAGAGAAACAGAACCAGGAAAGCTAAGAAGTTAAACTGATTAACACAAAAAAGGTACATGGTGGAGAAAAGCAGGATCTGTGACAGAAGAGGAGGGAGAAAGGAAAAACCCAGAAAGGAACGAGTTTTGGAGAAAGGTCTTTCAGGAGTCTGGAGCCCATGAAATGAGATATTGGGGGATAAGCAGACTGAGGGAAGATGAATGTGCAGGGCAGATCAGCTTTGAAAAGAAAGATGCAGTCTGTGCTCTCATGGAGTTGACAATGTGGTGGGAAGATGGGCATTGAATTAACAAGTAATCAGCACTTGCCTAATTCCAAGTAGAATGCGAACACTGTGCATGATATTATTCAACTATATTGTAAGGGGACTGGACCTTGTCTGGGAGGGGAGGTGTCAGGGAAGGATTTTCTGAGGAAGTGGCATTTAACTGCTCAGAGTATAGAAAGAGGGTGAGAAGATTGCAAGCTGAGGTTCACAAGATTAATGACTTACCCTTGGCCCCATAGCTCGTTAACTGCCAAGTCAGGGTTGGAACGCAGCCTTCCTGTACTCCGGGTCTAGAGTGATGGGAACTAGCTCCACTCTCACAGTGACACACACACACACACACACACACACACACACACACACGCACTCCCTCCCCCGCCCCCGCATGTATGGACACCCAAGGGCTGCACTCTCTTTCGCCTCCTTGGCCCGAGGGGTGCTTCCTACAGAGGAAGCAATGAATGCTAATGACATCCTTGGTGCCTATGATACTTAGATCACTTTATCAATCAAATGTGGCATTTGGTGGCAGCCCTGCCACCTGTCCCTTTTCATCAGTGTCAGAGACTCCTTCACTGCAGGCCACAGGTGCCAGCTGTCAGCCTGAAATAAAGTGGGGTCTGCCCCAGGATAAGTGTGCCTAGGGAATCGCGTCAGATTGAATTTCTCATCTGACAGCCCTTTCTGAGTTTGGGACTCAAAAAGGAAAAATAAACAAATTTTGGATGAGTAAACAAACATGTGGTTGTTGATAAAGCATCAGGCTGGCTTTTACTGGGGCTTCACTAATCACTGTGCCTTTTTCTCTCCTCTCTTGGTCCTGGTATCATGTATGGTCTATTGAAATATATGTGAGTTTAATAGGCATTAGCATAATTGGGCAACTAACCAAAGAGCTGTTACTCTGGCAATGATTTTTCTCATAAGGCAGTAACTATTTCCTATAGGGGCTGTTTTGATTTGAGAGTTGGAGAAAGAAGGGGCAAGAAATGGAACAGTTTTGTTCCTGTAATGCTGGGTACTCTCCTAGGCATATCATATATCCATATACTATCTCATTTAATCCTACTGGGTACTGGTGACAAGTAGACATCATTATTCCCATTTCACAGATGAGATAAGTGCCCCCCTAAGAGTTTAAATTGTTTGTCTAAGGACCCAACTAATAAGTGTCAGAACTGGATTTAAACATGAAATCCTGCACACCTGGGTAGCTCAATTGGTTAAGTGTCTGCCTACTCAGGTCGTGATCCCAGGATCCTGGGATGGAGTCCCGCGTCAGCATCAGGCTCTCTGCTCAGTGGGGAGCCTGCTTCTCCCTCTGCCTGCTGCTCCCCCTGCTTGTGCTCTCTCTCTTCTCTGTGACAAGTAAATAAATAAAATAAAAACAAAACAAAAAACAAAACAAACCATGAAATCCTATTACTGTCTCCCTTTTATCATCATACCTCCTGGTTCTCGTTATCACTTTTATAGTCCTTGTCACCCGTCATCATCCAGCTGAGGCTGCAGTGTTTGAGTTTCAAACAATGTCAGCATCATATCATATTTAGTAGAGACAAAAATATCTCATGCCCCCAAACCAAAAATAATTTTTTTTTAAAGATTTTATTTATTTATTTGTTAGAGCGAGCACAGGCAGACAGAGAGGCAGGTAGAGGCAGAGGGAGAAGCAGGCTCCCTGCCGAGCAAGGAGCCCGATGTGGGACTCTATCCCAGGACGTTGGGATCATGACCTGAGCCAAAGGCAGCCACCCAACCAACTGAGCCACCCAGGCGTCCCAACCAAAAATAATTTAAAAGCAACTTAAATCTTTATCTTGGGTCTTGAAACATTTGTAAGAAGGAAAACAAAGCATGTTGCATAGTAATGTGTCTAAAGAGATACATTCCATCCATCTTCCCCAAATCTGCTCATCCCTGAAGTTCTCATGTGAGTGTTCCAGCCCCCCATCCCGAGATCTCACTCCAAAATTCATCCCATTCTGGGCTTTCTTTTTTCCCTCCCCCTGCAGATGCAAGTTTTTCTCCATCAGGGAGTTCCTTGCTTCTTTCAGTGCAAATTATTTTAACCTTTTTACTTTTTCCAGTTCTATTTCTTTCCTCCCCTAAGTATGGTTGTTGAGAAAGCAGATCTTGGTAACACATTCCCTGGATTCAAGCCTTGGTCCAGCCCTTTTTAGCTGTGTAATCTTGGGCAAGATACTTGACCAGTCTGAGTCTCAGTTTCCTCTTTGGCAAAGAACAGATAATAATACCAGTGTCATGGGACTGATTTGAGGAGTAATAAACAAGGTTATACATGTAAAGTGCTTACAACAGTACCAGATACAGCCAACCCCTAGGAAATTACTAGTGTTGGAAAATTAGCTACCATTCCTACTGCTTTTATCTTGATCAATTCATTAGGAGCCAAGCTACAGGAACCTAGTAGCAGGTATATTTTCCTTAAAAGGTAGAGGGAGGGGAAACTCTGAATAGTCTCATGGAATTTGGGGTGGGGCGCTTCTAACATAGTTACAGTACGATGATAATCATACATTTCCATAAATAATCACTGATATTATTTAAATTAACAAAGTTATAGTTATATTGGCATTAGTAGTTATTCATGATTTAAAAGTCAACAATATTAGTATCATACCAAGGTTTTTCTGAATTGCTCAATATTCATTGTCTCATACATTATCTCCCATTACCTACATCATCTAATTTTTAAAAAGATTTTAATTATTTGTTTGTTTGTTTGTTTTAGAGAGAGAAGGAGAGGGAGAGTGCAGGAGTGGGGAGGGGCAGAGGGGAAGTAAGAGGGAGAAAGAATCTGAAGCAGACTTTGCACTGAGCGGGGAGCGTGATGTGGGGCTCGATCTCAGGGTGACCAGATTGCAACCTGAGCAGAAACCAAGAGTCAGATGCTTAACCAACTGAGCCACCCGGGGGGCCCATCTTCTTGAATTCTTACAATAACTCTTTCCGGTAGATCTCATTACTGTCCCTATTTGACTGATAGGAAAAAAGTCAGGCTGTAAAGAGATAAGAGGTAGAGTAGCTTTGCTAAGACAGTGTTTTTTTAATCTTTTCCATGTTGTGGCACACTTAGAAAATGAAAATATATTGGGCTAAACTGTGGTGGAAATAAGTGGCCCTAAGAGCTGAGAGTCACTTGTAATCCATTATCAGTGTGATGGCTAGAATGCCATGTTCTAAGGGAGAAGCAGGCAGTGACTAAAGTCTATCAGACCTCAAAGTTCTTGGCGGATGGAGTAGCTCCCTTTGGACCAACCCTTCCCCAGATCATTACAAATGACAGGATAGTGTGTGTGTAGTATGTATGTATGTATGTATATATAAACTACATGAACACAATGGAGAGTGACCGAAAGAAGACAGAAATTGGCAGGGAGTTCATAGTTGCAATAAGGGCATAGCACTGAGGGAATTTCCTGTTCTTTTGATTTTACTTAAGTTTTTTTTACTGCTGTGTGAGCTAAAACCTGCAATCTTATTGGTATGAGGGATTGAAAGAGAGATTTTGGGGCTGCTTAAGAAGCTGGGAAGTGGAGGAGAAAATCTAGAAAGGAGAGCACCGTAAGGGGAAGCCTTGTGGTGCTTGATTTGGGCAGTTCTCTGCCCAAATCACTGGGTTACCCCTGAGTTGTGCAAGTGTGAAAGCTAAAACATCAAACCAGTTTCAGCGGATGCCGCAATAGAGGCAGAATTTGGAGTTTAAGTCAAGTTGAATGTCTGCTTAAATAAGCAAATGGCAACAACAGCAAACACACCTATTCAGAGGAACATAATAGAACCTGGCACATACAATCATGGACAATATCCAGGATATGATCTAAAATTACTAGATACAGATGTGTGAGCAAATAGGAAAATGTGAACATACTCAAGGCAGTGAGCAGAGATAAAGGTGACCCAGATGTTAGAATTGGCAGACAAGGATTTTAAGGCAAGTATTCTAATTATGTCCAGGAGTATGGAGTGAAATGTGCTCATAATGAACAAAAGTCCGTGCTCTCCATCATCTTGCCATGCTGCCTCCCAGCTTTTTCTTGGTATACTCTTTCCCACATAACAGGTTTGAAAAATAAAGGATAGAGAAGGACCTTGCCTAAATTCTTCACGGAGCTCAGACAGAGTTGACATCAAAGCCCAGGTATTGCTATTATCCTCTCAGTAGATTTTTTTTCTCTTGAAGTGAAGAGCTCACATGCTATAGTTGATCTACCTTGATTTCACTCACTTCATATAACCTTGATAAGTCATTTGATTAATGTAAGCCTCATTTTCCTTCAATAGTTGCTGTGAGAATTATTCATGCTATTACAGATAAAATGCTTAATGAAGTGCTTGACACATAGTCCGTGCCTAAGAACATTTTAGTTATCATCACCATCATCATTATCATCGCACACCGACTCCTATATCGATTCCTGCCTTACTGGTATAATTACTCCATCTAGCAGTCAAAAGGGAAAAATTCTGTCAGGAAAATCTGCTCCTGGATGGCTTCCTGTATTTATTCAACATTTAATGAGCACTTACTTTGTACAAGAAGATGTGCTTGATATAGAGGAGCTATAGCCCCATGTAAGACATCGTCCTTGCTCTCGATAAACTGAAACAAGTTATTTGGAACATTGCATAATTTGTGTAGAGGGAGAACCAAGAAACCCTAGAACTGCATTTTTTTTCCCCTGATTTTTAATATCTGGCCACCGATGAGCTGATGAAGATTTCAAGAGTATGTGAATCCCCTTGATGACAGTAATGAGAAGTAGCTGTCTGGTCCCTGTTAGTGCTCCTGCATTTGTGGGCCACTGGATCCTACAGGAAGTTGAAGCAAGTTATGGAATGCTCCTTGGAAAAATGTAAATGCCTACGCAGTTTTAGAACCTACTGTAAGGGGCTCGCTGACCTTGGAAATCTATTCACAGACTCTCTGTTGCAGAGATCTTGATTTCTATGATGAAAAACTGGCTACCTCAAGGCAGCACATTTTACTGCTGAACAGCTCAAAGGTAGGAAAGACCTCTTCCTCCCTGAGATTCGCGTCCTTGAACTTTCTGCTCCTTCCGTGGTCCTCCTTCTTCCCTGCAGAGGGCAGTCTGCTGCCTTCTGCGGGCCAACAGCCCCCCAAGAATTTGAAGGCCTTTAATGTGTTCTGCCTTGGCCTTCTCCAGGCTGAATGTTTCCATTTCTCAGGAGGTTAGTCCTTTCCCTTGGGATCCAGACCCGTTGTCAGCCTGACAGTTCACTCTTTATAATAACTCTGTAAGTTGTTTCCTTTTATCACAAAAGTAATATACATTTATTGTAAATTAAGGTAAAACCAGCTGAAAACCCGAACAAACCAAAAATGATACAGTTTTGTATGAAATGCAAAGTAAATGTATTTGTGAGCCCCACTTAGGCAAATTATATTCCTCCAAATGACTGTTAAGGGTTTGTGGATGCTAGACAATGTCTAGGTGTATACCGTACATTTATTTATATATATGTACTTTTTTTTCTCAAATGGAATCACTGTATGTGTACTGTTTTATAACTTTAAAGAGCATAACCTTTTATAGACATTGTTCTATCTCTGGCTTTTGATTACCTCATTTTAAATTTTTTTTATTTCTTGATTTTTTTTTAATTAAAAAATTTTTTTTTTATTACCCAAATGGCATCAAAAGTTAGAGTCCAGAATAAAACACAAGTTTTCATTATTCAACTTAGAATCAAGGCTCTTGTAAGAGTGGTTGTTGTTTCATTTGTTCAACAAATACATATTGAGGGCATAGTCTACCATGTGCTGGGATGCAGACCTATACTGTGAAGATAGGAACTTACCCTCGAGAAACTCATGGTTTAGTGGCAAAGATGCATATTCCAACCAGAAATTATGAATATGATGAATCTACGATTACACTACATTTGTCCCTAAATTTCAGTTTTATTTGCCTCTTCTTTTTGTCTCTTTGTAAACTGGTATTTAACATATATATATGAAGTTAGGCCCATTTTTAAATAGATGACCGTTTATCTGTCTTGGGACATGCTACTGAAGATTCAGGAACCACACAAACAGTATGAATCTTACCTTATAGATGGTAGCTGGAGCTAACAGAAACATCTAAGAGTGTTGTAAATATCAATGGTTTTATTCTGATTTTGAGTGTGAAACACGAGCCACATGCACAGATGAATAGAAGTTGCATAGAGATAAATTTTATAAAGTTCTTGTTTTAAAAAAGAACTATCAGAGGGGTGCCTGGGTGGCTCAGTGGGTTAAAGCCTCTGCCTTCGGCTCAGGTCATGATCCCAGGGTCCTGGGATCAAGCCCCGAATCGGGTACTCTGCTCAGCGAGGAGCCTGCTTCCTCCTCTCTCTGCCTGCTTCTCTGCCTACATGTGATCTCTGTCAAATAAATAAATAAAATCTTTAAAAAAAGAAAAAGAACTATCAGAACTGTCTACAAATGAAGATTTGAGGGAGTAATGAGGTCCATGTTACTGGAGATGTTCAGAGCTTGGAAAAGAATGTTAAGAGTACCAAGTGGAGGGACACCTGGGTGGCTCAGCTGGTTAAGCGTCTGCCTTTGGCTCAGGTAATGATCCCCGGGGTTCTGGGATTGAGTCCCTGGTGTTGGCCTCCCTGCTTAGTGGGGAGTCTGCTTCTTCCTCTCCCTCTGCCTGCTCCTCCCCTTGCTTGTGCTAGCTCTCTCTGTCAAATAAAGTCTTTAAAAAAAAAAAAAAAGAGTACCAAATAGAGTAACTGGCATACAGCAAACATTCAGTAAATATTCATGAAAGGTTGAGAAGGAAGGAGACAAGGAGAGGAAGAAAGGAAAGGGAGAGAATCTTCATTCATTCAAAAGTATTTATTGAACACCTGCTCTGGGCCTGGCTCTGTACTAGTGACCAGAAAAATGAGAGTAGGAACTGAAATGATCCCATTGATCCACTGAATTTACAGAATGTAGCAAGGATCACATACAAGCAAAGAATTACGCACATGTTTAACTGCGGGTGATCGGAGGTTCTAAAGGAAAAGCCTGGAAAGTTCTGAAAGCATATACTGAGGGCAGACCTAGGCTGAGGTGTGAGGCATGACTTAGAAATAGAGGTACACATGGGAGCTGGAAAGGGGGTGGTCAGGCATCCATGTGGAGTGTGTAGGTGGAAAGCACCAGAAACCCTCAAAGCCTACAAGAAAGGCCAGTGTCACCGAAACCTAGAGAACGGGGTGGATGGTGAGTTAAGATGGAGCTGGCCAAGTGGCCGGGGCAGCCAGCTAAGGCAGAGCCATGAAGGCCACAGTGAGAAATTTGGGCTTATTCTAGGAGTATAAACAGCGAGGGAGGGACATGCAGAGATCTGCTTTTTACAAGATGATGTTGGCTGCATTGTGGAGAGTCATCTGGAGGGGAGATAGAGACAGATGTCAAGAGCCCAGTTTAGGTGGGACAGCACAGTTCAGACATGTCAGGGTGGGAGCGTGAAGAGTGACAGTGGGGATGGGTAGAAGGGGGTGCATTTGAGAAATTTAAGAGGTAAGATGGGCATGGCATCTTGACCGAACAGTTGAGAAGGGGATGTTTTTGGTGGTCAGAGGGTGACGAGGAGAGCTCTAAGGTTTCTGGTTGGTGCGTCTGAGTGACCAATTCTCTCTGCTGAGGCAGGAAGCACTGGATTGGAAAACCTCAGGGTCCAGGAAAAAAAAAATCCTCATTTCTCTTTAGCATATGTTGACTTTAAGGTACTCTGAGTCATAGGCACTTTTAGATGTTTTGGATATTTTATTTAATTCATTCTCATAATCATTTTATAAGTTAGATACCATTTTAACTGTGTTCCAAGTGAAGATATCAAGGTACTAAAGATCAGATTAGAAACCCAAAGTCATTCTGCGACTTATGGTGGAGCTGGGATTTGAAGCCTGGTCTAGCCAACTTCCAAGGCTCTGATATTTCTACTTTGTTTTTCTTGCTGAGAGTTTAATCAGATGTTTGTCAAGTAGTTAAATTGTTGATAAATATGAAGGCTTTTTTTCTAATGGTATTTTGAAACCTTAAAAAATAACATTATTTTTATCCTAATAGGGTTATGCACTCCCTGATTTCTCCGTTCTCAATTTCTCTAGAGATTTAAATAGGAGATTAATGCTCCTAACTTTATCAGAGCAGGTTTTCATGCCAAAACAATGCAGCCTCAGTGACTTGAAAGTGACTGTTTATATAATCACGATGAAATTGTCTTGTGAAATGCTACTACCCAGACTAGTTATTGCTTTCTACAAAATGCATGGCTGGCCAAAGCAGCTGGATCATTAGGACAGAACTGTCCATGAATACCTTCTTTAGCCTGTTGATCTGGCAAACTGAATGTAGTTGTCTCCTAAGTAATGGAGTGCCATCATCATGATGGACTTGTATGGACTCTGAGCATACTGGGCTATAAGATGTGATCCAGCAAAACCCTTCCCTTTTGTCAATGGGGGCCACACAACCTGGCAGAGAAAGTGATTAGAGCAGGAGATCTGGTAACAGAGCTGGGCCAGGAAACCATCATTACACACTCCATTGCCTTTTCATTCTGTCAGCAAATGTATGCTGTTTGTGGAGAGCAAGAGGGAGAGGTAGATGTGTTGGGGAAAGATGGTCTCGAATGGAAAGATAGACGGGTTTCTTTTTAATAGCTATCAGAGTGTTGATACTTTGCTTGTATTATTTAATTGTTCTGACAATCTATTGGTATGGGTATTATTAGCCCCATTGAGCAGATGAAGAAGCTGAGGCTCAAATTATTAGCTTAGTATTAGCATAAACACCTAAACTCTATGTATATAGTTTATATGTGCATATATTTTAAGGATCTTAGAAATGACTTATCGGGGCACCTGGGTGGCTCAGTGGGTTAAAGCCTCTGCCTTCGGCTCAGGTCATGATCCCAGGGTCCTGGGATCGAGTGCCACATCAGGCTCTCTGCTCCGTGGAGAACCTGCTTCCTCCTCTCTCTCTGCCTGCCTCTCTGCCTACTTGTGATCAGAACGGGAATGCAAAGGGAACTTTTATGACTTTCCTCAAAGTCTTAGAATCTTAGAAATACTGTGATCTTTGAACCCAGATCTAGATAAGAATAGGACTCATCCATCCTCTGGTTTTGAACTTTGAGAAAGTGACCTTACCTCCCTCAGTATTTAGTTTCTTCATGTGTAAAGTGTGTTTCAAAGAGTTCAGCTCCCAGGGGCGCCTGTGTGGCTCAGTTGGCTAAGTGACCAACTCTTGATTTCTGCTCAGGTTATGATCTCAGGGTTGTGAGATCCAGCCCCCCTTACAGCTCCTTGCTGGATGTGGAGCCTGCTTAAGATTCTTTCTCTCCCTCCCCCTCCCCACTGGGATGATCTCTCTCAAAAAAAAAGAAAAGAAAAGTATTCAGCTCTCAGAGGGAAAGAAACCTCTTGAAGAGGTTCTTTTGAAAATTATTGTAGTCAAGATTAAGTTAAAGAATAGCATGCCAGAGATGGAGGTGGAAAAGAGCAGAAGGATACATTTTCAACTCTCTGCCTGCTATCCCCCACAGGCACATGCTGGTCTTGAGCATGGTGCTGTGTTGTTCGCGGGGACACCAAAAGCCAGCAAAGAGAGACACTGGAGAGACAGAGAAGGAAAGCTGAGAGCACAGGCTCACCAGCTCTAGGAACGGGGGCGAGAGCATGATCTCTGAGCCTGACCTTTCTTACCTGTAAAACTGGGAAAATGGGACCTGCTTCCTAGGGTAATTGTAAAGATGTCATAAGGTCTAGTGCAGTGCCTGACATACAGACTGAATAAAGACACATTGCTTATTGGGGCAGGAGTTAGAGAAAAATCCCTTCTACTGGAGGTTTACTGCTGTAAATCCCCATCTCTTGCCTTGACAAATTTATTCAACTGAATTACAACTGGTTTGTGTCTGCATCATTCAAGCAAGAGCAAGTTCTGATCGGCTTCCCTGTAGCGCGGACCAGAGAAATCAAACTGGCTCGGTGCCCTCTTACACAATGAGCCACAGACCCTCTCTAAGTCATCTCATTAGCTCTCCTGTGATACTTATGAAGACTGGGATTTGCTAATGATCTTAAATGGGGTTAGGATCTTTAGCGTGTGCTGGAGAGAATCAGGGGACATTAAGAGACCTTAAATGCAAATCTTTACTGAGCCACTTTTGGGTTATCAGTTACCTGGTGGGGTGTCTGACAAATACAGGATGGGGTCTTATTCCCCTATTGTCTATGTGGTGGGGTACCATCTGGGCTCCTGGAAAGAGACATAGTCTCTAAGATTTGGCTGAACTAATTAGTCAATGAATAAATTATCAACACCGACAAATGCAGTTCAAACCAGAAGTGACCGTGGGTTTTTAAATTTTTATTAGTTCAGCTGGGTCTCTGTGAAAGAATTTTTTTCCCCCTAAAGAAATGCACTGCATGAGACTGGAAGCATGGGCCCCTCCTCTTAAAAAAAAAAATAAATAAAATCCTGACTTTAAAAAGAAAAAAAACAACAACACTAAGTGTTGAACTGAAGTGAAAAAGTAAGATGTTAATAAACACGTGAGTTCCCTAAACTAGAGATGATCCACACTTAGGTTACATTAAATAGGTACTCATTTTCTAACCTGTCCTTCTTCTTTTTTTTTTTTTTTTAAGATTTTATTTATTTGACAGAGATCACAAGTAGAGAGGCAGGCAGTGAGAGAGGGAGAAGCAGGCCCCTCGCTGAGCAGAGAGCCCGATGCGGGGCCCGATCCCAGGACCCCGAGACCATGACCCGAGCCAAAGGCAGAGGCCCCAACCCACTGAGCCACCCAGGCACCCCTAACCTGTCCTTCTGATAGATGCCTTCGTAAATTTCCAAAGTTTGCATGTATAAATTTTTTGATCAGAAAACATTGATGGCTTTCTTTCTTTTTTTTTAAAGACCTTTATTTATTTGTCAGAGAGAGAGAGGGAGAGAAAGAGAAGGAAAGCACAAGCTGGGGAAGGGGCAGCAGGAGAAGCAGGCTCTATGCTGGGTTGGGAGCCCTATGTGGGACTCAATCCCACGACCTTTGGATCATGACCTGAGCCAAAGGCAGATGCTTAACTAACTGAGCCACCAGTTCCCACTGATGGCTTTCTATTATTAAAGTATATAACCTATGATCAGCGAACCTTTATAATCAATCATAAGAAAGATGGCTAGTTTTTAGTCTGATGCTGTGTATTGGACACTTTGCTAAAAGCATTTCTGTATGGATTAGAGTATTTAATTCTTGGAACAAAATTATGAGTTACGCCTTATAACAATACCTCTTGTTTCAATGAAATTACAGGTTTTGAGAGAGTAATTCATCCAGTGTTAGCTAGATAGCTAGCATATGGTGGAAGGAGAATATGAACATAGAAATTTTGTGTTCGCTCTACCTCGGGGAGCAGCAAGTTATGGCCCACGAGCTAAGAATGATTTCTAGATTTTTCAGTGATTAAAAAAAATTAAAAAAAAATCAAAATGAGGACAGTATTTTGTGGTATGTGGCAACTATGTGAAATTCAAGTCTAACGTCCATAAATGAAGCTGTATTGGACCATGCTTGTTTGTTTATGTATTGGCTATGGCTGATCTCTTATTACAGTGGTAGAGCTGAGTTATTGTGACACACACCATCTGGCCTGCAAAACTGCAAATAGTTACAAATATCAGAAATGTCCCTAACTTCTGATCTGTCTTAACCCAGTGCATAACCCAACCTCCCACCATGCTGTGATAACTTTCTTGACTTGGGTTTGCCCATAGATCTTCCTTTTCATCCTTCATTCCTCCTGTGCTTGCTCCTGGAACAAAACTGAATGCCACTTCTACTGTTGAAAGCCTCTTAGCCTTTCCAGGTCCAGATCAGACAGCAACTTATTTCACCTGTGGACATGTAGGTTGCAAGCAGGCAGAAAACCAAACTCAAATTGGATTTTTAAAAAGAGAGTCTGTTACCTTGTGTAAGACACATCCAGAAATTCATCTCACATCACACGTACTTCCATCTAAGACAAAGATGATACTATCAGAACATGACTCATGTCCTTCCTGCCATATCCAGCTTTTCTCTCTAAAGCTTCTATTTCACACCGCTTAGTCCAGAATGGACCAGTGGAGAGGGTAGGTGTTTTAACCTCCACCAGAAAGACTGGTGTCATGACGATTGATTGAATTGTCTAGGTCCCGTGTCCTACTGTCCTCAGGCTAAGGTCTGTGACCAAGAGAAGGATTCATGCTGATTGAAGGTAGATTAAACCCACCCCTGAATAAGGCTAAAAAGATAAGGCAGCCTGGTTGGATTGAGTCAGTCCGTGTCCACCTTTCAAGCCAGGGGTTGGGTCAGTACCATTGCAGTCACAGAGGTGAGAAATTTAGGATGTAATTAAGAAAGAATGGGAGAAGGGCGCCTGGGTGGCTCAGTGGGTTAAAGCCTCTGCCTTCGGCTCAGGTCATGATCCCAGGGTCCTGGGATTAAGCCCCGCATCGGGCTCTCTGCTCAGCGGGGAGCCTGCTTCCCTCTCTCTGCGCCTGCCTCTCTGCCTACTTGTGATCTCTCTCTCTGTCAAATAAATAAATAAAATCT
>ML111602.1:134900-155821 GCA_003697995.1 Taxidea taxus jeffersonii
AAAAGAAAGAATGGGAGAATCATTGCTAGGAAGGACCCACGGATGCCCGATGCATCTCCCTGCCCCCAAAGTCTTCCACATTTCTGTCTACCTGAGCCTACTCCTGGCAGGCAGAATTTATCTTTCTTTCCTCTCCCATTTCTATAGCCTTGCCCATCTGAAGGCTTGAATCCTAGTGAGTTGTATATATTCTTTCAGCTGCTAGCACACGATACTCTTCAAATTCTCAGAGTCTGCTATAATTGTTGATTCTGGTGCCAGAGGCAGGAAACCCGCTTACCTAAAACTTCTCTTTTAAGGAATCTTTTGTCTGGTTTTTAAAAGCATATTTTGTTGTCTCTTTTAGGAGGGTGATGGATATCGCATGTGACCTCTCAGGCTTCTTTAGTGTGTTCATTTCTGTGTATTTCTCCCCAGTCTCAGCCTCTTGAACTGGACAGGATGGTGAGGGATGGGGGCGGAGTTGAGGATGGTGGAAGGTCAGAGGCAGAATGTACATCAGGGACGCCTCCTCCATGCGTTACTTTAAATGAAAGTTGGGGATTTCACATTTTAATAGGGCAAATTTGAGATAACCATGTCGAAAAGCTACACCGCCATTTTTTTCCACATCAAAGTGGCAAAATCAAAATCTCCCATGGCCTGCTCACCAGAAGGCCTGGGAGCACTCTTTCTGATTGTCTGAAGCAGGCGATCACACGAGCCACCGTCAATAGCAGACTAGGTGAATAAACTGTGGTGTGTTTACATAATGGAAATCTACATAGCAGTGAGGAAGAACAAGCTACGACTAGACTTAATAATACGGGTAAATCTCACGAATTTAACTTGGGCCCAAAGATTCAAGTCATAATAGTGCATGTTGTATGATTCCATTTCTACAAAAAGGCAAGCCATGCAAAATTTATGTTGCTAGAGGTCACGGCAGTGCTTCTCCTAAAAGAGGATATGAGGGTAACTTCTGGTTGCTAGTAATATTAATGAATGAATGCATTAATTATTTTGCCTAATCATTTGCTACAGAGTTTTGTTGGAGATGATCACGATAGGTGTCTTTTTCTCTGTGTGTATTGTATTTCAATATAACTGAAATTAAAATAGAAAAAATTAAGCCATGTTAGGCTATGTCAGAGCATCCTCCTGTGCTCTGGTTTTTCTCCTTGCCTCTGAGGTGGAGTGATAGTCTGAACTGAATGTCACATTTGGGGTAGGGCTCCATCTGCCTGGGGCTGCGAACAGCCTGTCTAGGAATGGGCGTCCTTCCTGAATGAGGACCAGAATGAGGACTTTAGCTTACTCCAGACTGAGGCTTTCACCGAGCTAACCAGCTATGGTTCGAGTACTAGTGAACCTCCCGGGTCAGAAGCTCTTGTCTGAAATAGCCATGTGTACTCCGCCCACAGATCAAAACTGTCTGAGACCTTGAACTTCACTGAATCGCTAAACCTCCCCATGTTGTTGGTGGCTCTTTGTCAGGGTGAAATGATTTATCTTTTAAAGTTAAGCTTTTCTTCTCTCCTTGACCATTAAGGAATGAGAAATTAGTGGATGTCCACTGTGTACCACTCTCTCCCCTCTGGACTATTGCTCCTCACTTTGGGGTCTGTGGGTTTATAAAACGTGTGCTGTGCCTTCATCTTCCAAGGTCAGAGAGCCAAGTAATTGGGATACAGTGCTTCTGAGAGTTTCCACAAACCGAGGAGGAAGATGTGGACTTATAATTAAGGTCACTTTCATTGTCTTAACTGTGAATACGTCCATCGTACATTATACTGCATCGAAGTGGATGTTTTCTGATTCCTGAGAATTTTTTTTTTACTGTACTGTAATTTGCCTATGAATGCTTTATGTTAATTGGCCTTTAGGTGTTCCTGTCTCTGCCTTTGAACAGGTCAGTCCCTCCTAGCTTTTTATCATTTTCCTGACCGCACTATAAATGTCCTCCATGTATCAATGCCTGCCTTGGTCTTGCTGGTCCAAGGAATGCATCCTGTTTCAAAATGTGGTTTCAGTGATGCTGAAGAAGGAGACAGGGAATGGCTGTTTGCTTTCTGGTCTTTGGTATTTCACTCCCCTTTGCATCCTGGTGCTGTAATGAAGTATCATGTAGAGTTCCTATAGAGCTGATAAGCCACCCTCAGCCCCTAAAGATAGCTCTGTCCCTGCATCACTGCTTTCCAAGAAAATCCCTGTCATTATGCAGAGTGTTATGTGTTTCCTTTCAAACCTAGTCATTTGCATTTTTCGCCTTTGAAAAGGCAAATTTGCTTTGAAAAGTGTAATGAAATGTGCCCGAATGAAAAATGGGCCCTGAGGATGGCTGGTGCCAGCATGGGGCTTTAATTAAATGATTAGATGGCAATTTGATATGACCAGCTTTTGAACTGCATCATGTTATCATTTAGCTTTGGGAGGGGAAACGCATCTTGACCTTTCGAAATACTGAAAGATAATATGAACTTTGCTTCCAACCACCACAGAGCTATGTACAGAAAGGCTTTTTTCAAAATCTCTGTTCATTTTTCTCTGACCCCGTTCTCCCAGTTCTCATGGTACCTCACTCTTCTGGAATAAGCCTCCTCCTTTAATGGTTCGGTGACTCTGCCCTCTCTTTCCTGCTGCCTGGCACTACCTCTTCTCTTCCCTTCTGACTTTCTAGGGGGCCCATTGTTTCTTCAAAGCACAGCTCCCTTAGCAACCCCTCCATTTATTGAAGCTCTTCTTAATTCCCCAAGACTGTGAGTTAGTCGCTTCTTTCACTGTCCAGAGATCTGCAGACTCTAGCCTGCCTGTTTCCTATTTTCACAAGTCAAGTTTTACTGGAACACGGCCATGGCCATGCTCATTTATTTACATGTTGTCTTGGGGACAACACAGGGCTGCCTTCTGTTTCCGGTGGCAAAGCAGAATAGTTGCATCAGAGATCACTGCCTCCAAAGCCTAAAATATTGACTCTCTGGCTCTTTGCAGGAAAAGCTTGCCCAGATAAGCATTTCCTTTAGTTGGTCATTACCCAACTAGTTAGTAGCTGTAAGTTCTATGAGGCTGTAAGTTTTATTAGGAACTCCCAGTTTTGCTCACCACTGACTCCCTGACACCAAGTGGGGACCTGGATCACAGAAGCTACTTAGCAGATATGAGCTGCACATCGCAGATGTGTCTGGACCAGGCACTCAGGAAATGCTTATGGCTGAGTATCTATGCTCTCATCCTGACACCTGGGCAACCAGGTCTTCCTGTATGGGATTTGTACCCACAAATGGACGTTTCTCTTGTCTGCCAGGTTTAATATTAATTTTGCCCATATGCATTAAAATGTTAAGTTGATGCTTAAGTTTGACCTAATTATCTCTGTTCATTATTTTTACCTGTAGCAAGTGAGGCTTCATCTGGTCTAGGCACTGTGCCTAGAACTTTACATCTGTTGCTCATCAAATTGTTGATGCCTTGGGACGCCTGGGTGGCTCAGTTGGTTGAGTGGCTGCCTTCGGCTCAGGTCATGATCCCAGCGTCCTGGGATCGAGTCCCACATCGGGCTCCTTGCTCGACGGGGAGCCTGCTTCTCCCTCTGCCTCTGCCTGCCACTCTGTCTGCCTGTGCTCTCTCTCTCTCTCTCTCTCTCTCTAACAAATAAATAAATAAAATCTTAAAAAAAAATTGTTGATGCCTTTGGAGGCAAATATTCTTACTATCCCCACTTTGTAGGTCAGAAATGGAGGCACTGTAGGGGTAAGCAAATAGCCCAGTTTCGTAAGTCTGGTCAAACTGAGACCTAAAACCATGACCATTGGCCACTAAACCTCTCCCTTCTCTTCCAAACTACAGACGTCCCACCCTGCCCATCTGCTGGTGAAAGAAAGCAAAGCATTATTTCAAAGAGTGTTTGAAAGTATCTCTGGCTCATCAGTAATTTTAGACTATTTCTTGGTAGTTTATTGCTTCTTGAACTTTGCCTCCTGAAGAATAGGCCCACTTTTGCTTCCCACCTCCTAAATTGGCATTTGACTGAACTTGCGGAAGAATGTGTATGCACACAGCATGTGCGCGTGAGCGTGCGCACACACGCACACACACACAGTGTATAGTAGCTAAACTAATGAGATATGAATCAGTGAAATCAAAGATAAAATGGACCCTGATAAGATATACTAGGTCTATGCAATGGCAACTTGGAATCCCCTTGGTTAGTGACCCAGGTCTAGGCTAAAGCAATTCTTAGTATATTTCTGCTGCATGTTAGCACGTGCGTGGGGGGCTGTTGTGTAGACACACATATATGAACATGCTGCCTCTATCTTTTTTGGGATCTCATGCTCTGATATAGCAATGCATCAACATTCATGCGTCAAAGTGGTTATAATGTTAGGGTGGAAGCTTCTGAACAGGAAAATAAGGATAAAAATCAATTAATACTTATCTCTTAATTATCTCCTCTTTACTCATCTCTGAAAAGAAACTGGGGGTGTAAGAAAAAAAATATATGAGATGGTCCCTGGCCTAAAACAGCTTACTGGATTAGCTATAAAGGCAGTTATGTGTCAATTAACTGGCAGTGTACAACTATAAGGATTTAAGTGTAGAATGTACAACACTGATGGTGAGCAACAATATAATTCAAAAGAGAAGGCATCAGCATTACTATATTGGAGGAGGCAAATGTTGAAATAATTGCATTTGCACTGTAAAAATGTACTGTTTTCAGTATCCCACTGAACTTGCCTCCTTGCTATTCTTTTCTCAACTTTTCGCAATACCTTCCACAGCCTGGGTCTTCCCTCTGGTTCATCTGGGGTGGGCGTGCCATAGGCTGAAGTGTTTGTATTCATGATTTAGATCCTTCTCGTTGTTTCTTGTAAATCTATCACAGATGTTACTAGCTTGCAAGAGGTGATTTTATTGACTTGGCATCTGGCTTAAGACTAGGTTATTTTTGAAGTTAGGAACCACTGTGACCAATGGAATATTGAGTTTCAAAAAAATCAAGAGTGGATTTCATCAACTCCAAGGAAAAGAAATCAAAACTCTACATGGATGGAGATTTCTTTTCTGATCGGTGATGACTGCTTGTATCTTGATCTTGTGTAGAGGATAAGGAAGGCGCTGATGTTTACTTTTTCTCATCCCCAGAATACTTACTATATTAGTCTTCTAAGGCTGCCATAATATATCATGGCAAACTTGATTCATTAAAACAACACAAATGTATTCTTTCATGGTTCTGGGGCTAGAAATCCAGAAACAAGGTGTCTGCAGGGCCATGCTTCATCTCAAGGCCCTGGAAGAGAATCCTCCCTTGCCTCCTTCAGCTCAGGTGGCTTCAGGCATCCCTTGGCTGTGGCAGCCTACCTCCGTCTCTGCCTCTCTTCAGGTGGCTTTCTCTATGTGTCTCTGTGTTTCTCCACACTGAGTCCTCTCCCTCAGATGATATTCTGTGTCTTCTCTTCTGAGTTTGTCGTTGGAGTTAGGGTCCATTTGGTTAATCCTGGATGATCTTGTCTTGTGATCCTTCACTGAATTACATCTGTAAAGACCCTTCTTCCAGATAAGGTCACATTCACAAGTACCAGGGATTAGAACTTGGGCAGATCTTTGGGGAGCTACAGTTGAACCCTATTTGCTGATTCTCCCTGCCTTTTGGTCCATGTAGGCTCTGGAGAGGAGCTACCCTGTTGCAAGCATAGCCTTGCTGAGACCCGGATGTGAAAGGGCATTTGTGGGGCGATGTGAGAGGGGCATGAATAAGTCGTTTGCAGAATATCTTTAAAAAAATTTATTTTATTTGCTCCCCTATTGATGGGGAAAATCTGTGTAGAGGCCACATGGAACATGAAAAGCAAAAACATTTTCTAGTCTTTATAATTAAATCACTTGTTAGATTAACATTTTATCAAGATATTCACTGACTTTTTACTTTTGCCAAAATGCTAGTTCTCTTCATTACTTGAGATACCATCTAGAACATGAGCTGTAAAATCTGTATTTTTTTCTTCCATTAGATATCAAATCTGAAGAGGAAGTTTGATTTCTGATGAATAGCATTTTTCCATTTGACTCACGTATTATCTTACTGCCTAAATGTATAGTATAGGATGAGGCTGCCAGAGGCCCGGGGGTGACAGGCATGTCACCCTTGTTTCAGCAATGGTAGTCCCAGAGCCCAGTACACTGCCTGGCATATAGTTCATATTCTGTACTTTTGTTGGATGAATAATGTTCTATGAAGATCATATTTTCAAATGGATTAAATGGCATGTTTTGAGTCAAAATCTGGCTACTCATTATTGATTATACTCCAGTATTATCTCTTCTCCCCCCCCCCACCTATTTCACTCTTCACATGGAAATCTGTGGAACCATCTTGATCAATTCTACATATTTGATTTTGTTCTTTAGTTACGATATATGAAGAGAGATCAGGGAGGATACCTCAGTTGTTTAGTTTAGAGCACTAGGCATAGAGTCCAAACCTTTGATTTCTGTCCAGAATCTTGCTAGTTTTCACACTTGTTTGTGACCTTGGGCAAATATTCAATGTTTCTCATCCTCTACTGGCCTATATCCCTTATCCATTCATTCAACAAATATTTATTGCATTTCTGCTAGTGGCCAGGTGCTGTTCTGGGGCTGGGCATAAAGCAGTGAATAATACAGACAAGACTCCTTGCCCTCAGGGATTTCAACTTAGTGTGAGGAGAGAGATTATAAATACAAAAATAAGATTTTAGAATATATTGGATGAGTGCTATGGAGAAAATAGATCAGGAAGGGAATAGAGAACCCTTGAAGTGAGAGGTGATGCCTTTTTGATTAAGGTTGTCAAGGAAGGCATCACCGAGCAGTGGTATCTGGTATAGGTCTGAAGGAGTTGAAAAGGGGGGCTCGCCTATATCCTGGGGGGAGTGTTGCAGGTGGAGGAAAGGCTCATGGGAGGTGCCTGTTCCGGGTGCTGAGTCTCCCTTCATTACCAGGGCACTCACTCCCAAAGCTTCTGGAAACTCCGGTGAATCCTCTGGGAAATGCTCTTGACCAAAGAGAACAAGAGAGCTCCCTCCTCCAAACTCAGGCCTGCCTTCCCAGGGCAGCCTGCATGCTAGCACTAGTTCACACCAGAGCTATAAAGCTGGGTTCTCTTGCCTCCAGGCAGGATTATGTTTTTGGAGTTCCAGTGTCTGAAATGGGATTCCCTAGGCCAAAATGGAGGTATCAGCAGGGCCACATTCCTATCTGGCAGCTCCAGGGGAGAATCTAGTTCCTTGTGTTTTCCAGCTTCAATGACTGCCCTCCTTCCTTTGCGGTGGATCTCTTTCATCTTCAAGGAGGACAAGAGTAGGGCCAGTTCTTCTGCCATCAGATTGCTCTGACCTGGCTCTTTGACCTCCCTCCTTCCCATTTGAAGGACCCTTGTAATTACATTGGCTCTACCTGGGTAACCAAGAATGATCTCCCTATTTTCAGATTAGCTGAATGATAACCTTAACTCCATCTGTCCTCCAGCTCTCCTTTGTCACATAATATAACATATCACAGGGCCCGGGGGTGGGATAAGGACATCTTTGGGAGGCCAGTCTTCGGCCTATAGCACAGGTGGGAACATGAATCCTTGATCTGTGCTGAGTGGAAGGCAAGAATGGGTACAGATGCGATGAGGTAGGTCATTATGATATTAAGAACTTTTAGAAGTTCTTTCCTGATGACTTCACTTTTCTTAGTAAAGTAAGAAGGAGGATCAATAGCTGAGAGGGGCCATGGGCTTGAGAGGAGAGAAGTGATGAAATTCCTCTGAGAGCGGGGACACTGGCATTGCTAGGCAGTCCTGCAGGCTCTGATCTCTCCTCCCTGCCTCACAGGATTGTCGTGAGGGCTGCAGTGAACAATGTGTAGAGAAGTAGTCTTTAAGCTCTGAAGCTTAGTATTAATAAAAGCCACTGATTGCTTCTTTGGGCTAGTTGCTGTTCTTGTATTTTACACATAGGAACTAAACTAATCCTCCCAAAAGGCAAGGAGCTACATAGGATTATTATCATCATCCCTGTTTTACAGATGAAATAACTGAGGCCTTAAGGGGGGGCATGCCCAAGATCCCACAGCTGGGGAAAGGGAATACACCCAGGCTGAAACTCAGACGTTCCTCTCCCCACCATTATTGGCTTCTTCAATCCACTTCTCTCATCCAGTCTCCAACCAGGCTTCGTGCACATTGAGGAGTCAGACCAGTGTCTTCTACTTACAAGGAAGTGATGTTACCGCAATTAACATAGGCCGACAGTGATATCTCTGACTGTATGTAAGCACAGCGGCAATCATAAAATAGTGAAAAACATCCATCCTGGGAGCAGCGTTTGAGTCCAACTTCAACCATTTGCTACAAAGACCAAGCATTTAGTAAGTCCAAGTGTCAGTGTCTTCTTCTGTGGGATGGAGATCATTATATCAGCCTCCAGGGGCTGCTGTGAGGCTGAAGGAAATCACGCATGGAGAAATTCTGTGCCTGGCACTTAAGAAAGATACATAGGCATGAGGGGCTATTTTGATAAATAAATACTGTGTGGAGAAGGAGTTTTCTCTTCCTAATGCAAAGCCAAGTTCTTCGCACGGTCACACGCCAGGATCTGGCTTGTCCCCCGATGCTCCCACAGTGTGGGAGTTTACTCTCCAAAACCATATCCTTCACCCTTTCTTCTCTCTGTACTTCATTTGCCACAGCAGAACTCCAGTGAATGTAATTCGAGGTCAGCCAAAATACAAGCTTGCCGCAAACTGTGGACCGCATATTGTGCCTCGTAGCTACGGCGAGGTCATTTATGGGTCCCTGGCCTCATTTCTCAGTTTAATGTGACATAGTTTAGCCCATCGATCAGCTTCTCTCTGCCACCTCTTGTTTTTCCTCCTAGTCCTTTGTTCCTTCGTTTATCTTCCTTATATTTATGAGCCAGGCCCTTCCCCGGGTGCCCTGAGCCAGCCCCCCACTTGAGAGTCTTGGTCATCAGCTCCCACCCTGGCGTTTCTCCAAGCTGAGTTCAGCCTGGGGAGCATGACAGTGGCCTTTATGAGTACATCCCAGATTTCATACAGCTTATAGGGGTGGGGAGAGCAGACTGACTTCTCTTGGTGGAATCTTTCTCTTTGGAGAGTCTTTGTTGTCCTAGGATGGTTCAACTTTATAGTGTAGAAAGACATATTTGGTTTCCTTGTTTGGGTTTTTGAGCAGAATTTGTTGAGCTGCCTTTCAAGTAATTTCTGGCTGCTAGAATTTCAGTAAATGATGAGTAACATTTTCTGTATGCCATCAATGTTTTAGGAGATATTTTTTAAAAATGTGATTTGGAAGTGTTAGTAGGATGCTTATAATAGAGATATTTTCTATTAGCACTATGTGCTATGTATCCAAAAGTATACTAAGCATGATATATATTCATTTGTTTGACTCTTCCTAACAGCTTCAAGTAACACAGATTTTTTTTTTTTTTTTCATTTGAGGAAACTGAAACTCAGATTTACTGATTCTGTCAAGGTCATGCAGTAGTCGGTTTCAGAAGGCCCTCATCTGGACTCTCAGACTATGACATTCAACTACCAAATCCTTGCCCTAACCCCAGAACTAGAGAGAGAGAAAACAAATCCGCAGTTGTGGATCAGAAACAATGATTTTGTGGCAGTTTCCGAGAACATTATATAGGATCTGACTTTCTTTTCCCCTGCCCTCCCAGCCCCTCCTTCCCCTCTTTTTCCCTTCTGTTCTATTCCTTCTCCTTCTTTCTTCTTTTCTCTCTCTCCCTTCCTCCCTCCTCTCCTCTCCCTCCCTCCATCTCTCTTCCCTTTTGTTTCTACCTCTCCTTTGTTGCTCCACAATTGACAGAACATCCATTTCCTTCTGGGGAACCCTGTCACTCTCTTGACATGGTCTACTAAGGCCCATGGGAGGCCCTTCTGGGAGCTGACGGAACATTCACTTACCTCTGAGCTCTCCCTCACGTAGGGGTAGGACACCAGTAGTCTTGGCCCCAGACCGGCCCCAAGACCAGGCCCTTGTCAGCCTTGTGACCTTTTCCCAGCATGAGCTGAAGAGAGGTCAGGCCTGTGTCTGTCTCCTGTCAGGCTCCAGCCTCATGATCTTCCTCGAGCAAGTCCTCTGATGAAGATAGTAATGCCCTGGACACGACCCCCCACTCGCCCCAAACAATAATTTTCAATACAGTCTAGTCAGAATTCATAGTCAGGAAAAAATTAAATGTGGCCATAAGGAGGGAGTCCTGATCAAGATGAACTCATTTTAGCTCACTAAGCTGAAAGCCTGACATCTTAGGGCACCTACATTTGGGTTGCTTTGCAACCAAAGGCTTCCACAAGAATGCTAAGTAGGTACTTTCTTTTTATCTGAGTAGCTAAATGCTCTCACGCAAGGTTCCTGATAGGATAGAGTTATAATCTACCTATGGAAACTCCAGCTCTGTCCCCAAATGCTGAGCTGACACTCACAACGAGTAGTAGTTTTTAACTTCCATACTGGGTCTGGGGGCCCCTTACTCTGTTTACTATAACCTGGGATTCCACCTCTCCCATGGGAGGACTCAAGCATTTTGAGTGTGTGATGATGGCAAAAATGGGATGAGGGCTAAGAATGCTTTTGGAGAAAAGCTAAGTAAGAAATCAATAATTAGAACCTTCAGAAACACAGTTATTAGTTATAAACTTTTTTCTGTTTCCCTAACTGATATTTTTGATGTTATAATTCATGTATCAGGATTATCAGATAGCAACCCAACTTCCCTTTTCCTTGCTGTAGTTTCCTCTCTCTCATGTCTTTTGTGAAATAGCTGCAATTTGGGGAATTATGCCTTGCCTAAAGACACAAATAAATATGCTCCCCTTTATTTGCTTTAAAATTTATCTTCGTTTTCTATTTTATTATTCCATGTATTTTATTTTAATTTTTGAGAAATTACATCTCAGTGAATCTTTAAAAATGATTTTCCACAGCTGAGGAGTATTTACATTTCTTATTTTAATTCAACAGTAGCTTTAACTTGTATACTTTCGATGGGAAATAATTTAAAATGTTTCCCTGAAAACAAAGTATGAATCTCACTATAAATATTCAGGTAACCACTTGCTCTCTTCCGCATTTAATTGGCTGGCAATTTCACATGGCCCACAAATAAACATTGTTGAATATGTGTTGCTAAAGACAAGTGAAGATTAAAAACCCAATTAGCCATCTTATATGTTGCTCGCCTCCTATGGCCTGGCAAGCCTTACTCTCCACTGGGCAGAAATGAAGACCAAGAGTTATCAGTTACTTCATAAAGTAGGCAACTAAGGCATTCCTTAAACCAAATGTGGGTATTTTGTCTTGTTTGGGTGTTTTTTAGGTCTATTGCAGAATCACTTTTTAGATCCTTGCTTTAATCCAAGCCTTTTTGGAAAAGTGTAGATTTTCAATGAAAAGAATGTTTTTTAAACATATGAAAAAAAGGTATATGATATAGTAGAGGCTTTATGCACATATATTTGGTAGGTACATATTTCTTATGAAGAAAATTTCATGCAGGAGTTGAGCAGATTGATAGAGAAGGGGTAAGAAAATATGGTCTGAACTTTTTTTTTTTTTTTGGTCTGAACACTTTCTAATCAGTATTAATGGTGATAACTATAGCTATTGTTAAGTGCTTACTATATGTCAAATGCTTAATTGCATTTAATGATTGTGACATCTAATGAGGTAGGGACTATTAAAATCCCTATGTTATAGATAAGAAAACTGAGGCTTCCAGAGGTATATGATTTGTGCCTGGTTGCATAGCAATCAGAGGGTAGAGTTGGAATTAAAACCCAAATCTGCTTAAGAGCTGACTTTTTTTTTTTAAGATTTTATTTATTTATTTGACAGAGAGATCACAAGTAGGCGGGGGGTGGGGGGGAAGCAGGCTCCCTGCTGAGCAGTGAGCCTCGATGCAGGGCTTGATCCTAGGACCCTGAGAGCATGACCCGAGCCGAAGGCAGAGGCTTAACCCACTGAGCCACCCAGGTGCCCCAAGAGCTGACTTTTTTAATCACTGTCTTTTACTGGATGTGAACCCATGGTGCCCATGGAGCTGAGGTAAATCATTCTGTCAGGTGTCTCTGAGCACCTGGAAAATGTGTTTACCTTTGGAGGTGGTTCTGAGTCATTCCCTGCAGTGTCCTCACTCCTAGGCTAGGGTATAACTGGGCTTTGGCCTTCAAATGACACTGACATGACTCTTCCTGTCCCTCCACTAAACTGAATCCTAGTGAGGACTCCCAGTGCCCTCCACTGGATATTGTTCCAGTGGTTTCTTCACAGCTACGGTACCTTGAAGGAACCCTGCCAGTTTGCATTGTAGGAAGTCTTTGGAGGTAGTCGTGGAAACAGCAGGAAATGCAATTGTAGCAGAAAGCAATGGGTTATGCTTCAGTTGAGTGTGGCAAGGCTGAAATGAGAGAGTGTCCTGAACCATCCAGAGAAATTAGGGGGGCAAAGGCACGGGTCACCACCTGGGGGCATCTCTCACGGTTGGTAGAATAGGTGCTTGATTGAGCTTGTACTGTGTGTGCCAAGCTGTGCTAAGTGACACAGGAAGACACAAAGGGACAGGAAATCTTGGCTCTGCTGCAGGGGAGGGTTTTAAAAGACAAATTTCTGACAAAAACCACCAGGTCTTACATATTGAAATCATAATGCTGTCTTTTTCCGTGTAGCCCCCTTAGTGATCCGTGTCTCATTTCAGCAATGCTGTCAATGCCCTATTGCAAAAGCCCGTTGAAAATGACTTTCAGAATTGTGTGGAGGCATACAAGAAAATCTGCCTCCATTCAGAGCAGGCCTCAGTTTTGTTCCCCGGCTTAGTCACCTGCCTGGGTTTGGCCCTGAACTAATATGAACCATTTCCAGTAATCGGTGCTCACATTCAGAGACAAAGGCTTTCTATCATCGTGGAGATGGGCGAGAGTGCCTTACGCCCCAGTGAGGCAATATGGAAGCTTGCCTTGGTATCCTTTGTAACAACAAGCCGATCTGCCACCTTATCATACATATTCAACAAAAATTTATGGACTTGAATTGAAAAAGAAATAAAAATTTTTTTTTCTTAATGCTGGTATTATCTCTGGAATAACTTAGTATCTTAAAGCACATGCTTTTCCTCAACAAGCTTTGAAATTTATGTTTATAATTTTACCATATTATTTTGATATCTCCCTGAAGCAATTGTTTAGTTATAACCATACCTGATTAAAATTAGACAAAAAGTCTTTAACTCCCCTATACTCTGGATATCTCCCTGAGTCTTTTTGTTTGGTCGAGAGTTGCCCTTGTTGGCTCCCTAGATGATCTAGAACAATAACCGTGGTGATGATGGTGACATTTTTTGAGCACTCACTCCATGCTAGGCATTGTTCTAGTTATAGGTCATGTATTGTCTCATTTAATCTTCACAACTACTATATGATGAAAAAAAAATTATTGCTCTTATCTTCTCATTCTGGAGCTAAGCACACAGAGACACAGGGAGTGGCCTGGACACATTTGTTGACTGATAAAGGTGATCTTTTACCCAGGGAGAACCCAGCCTTCCTTATTCTCCTCTTGGCTAGTGCAGTGATATATTCAGTAGGTGCTCTGTTAACAACAACAACAACAACAACAACAACAACAACAAATCCCTAAAAATTTAGTGTTTTATTCTATTTTATATAAATAATTCATCTTCCTCCTATTAAAATATGAGCCTAAAAATATCACCTGGAGGGGCGCCTGGGTGGCTCAGTGGGTTAATGCCTCTGCCTTCGGCTCAGGTCATGATCTCAGGGTCCTGGGATCGAGCCCCACATCGGGCTCTCTGCTCAGCGGAGAGCCTGCTTCCTCCTCTCTCTCTGCCTACTTGTGATCTCTGTCTGTCAAATAAATAAATAAATAATCTTAAAAAAAAAATCACCTGGAATTGAAGCATCAAAATGTTGATGCTTTGGTGCATGTCATCGTAGATAGTGGGTTTTTGTTCATAATTCCTACCCCACGACATTCATCGTGCCTGACCTCACTTCCACCGGAGCTGTTTATGGAGGTATCTGCTCTCTGACGGCTCCTCATTCCTATAGTCAGAGAAAACCATCTAGATCTGTTTTTGCTTTGCTGTGACTTCATAACCAGGGTGGTGTTTCCCCTTTAAGACAGTTGGGCATTTCTTTCCAGCTTAAACATCTTTTTCACCATGAAGAAGAGGAAGGGGAGGAAAGCAGAGAAAGACACTTTTCTTGGTATCGATGATGGGCTGGCTTTTATGTTCAGCAACAAATAGAGATTTATCAATATAAACACTCTGTTATGGCTCCTATGGCTCTTTATTCCCTAGATCAGAATGCTGGGCCTCGAGGAAGGGAACTAGGAATGCACAGTGAGTCTGTGACACAGCTAGGATGGCATGCTGAACTTAGGATCCCAAACCCCAAATCCCCTAGTTCGTGTGGCCAGAACATCTGCATTTCTGCTGATGGTCTAAGACCTGGGATATTGGCCCAGCTCTGCTAAAGAAAGGCCATTCAACCCCTGCCCGAATGCTCAGCCTACCCCAGCTACTCACGTAGGTGATTATCAGTACATATTTCATATTCCTCTTGGGCCCCAGGATACCCAGCCGTAGGGCACCGTAGCAGACTTCTCTGGGCAGACCAGTGAGTTCTGGAATTGTCCCCGGCTGCCCGAATGCAAGAAGTGAAAACTCTTGAGGGCAGCTCAAGAGGAAATGTGTCCACAGTCCCCAGTCTCTCCTTTCACAATGCTCAGACGCTCCACTTGGTGCATCTCTGTCCTGTACAACAGGAAAAGTTGAGTTTGGTGGTGCACAATTCTTTCTGATTTCTGTTCATCTGAATTTATACCTTGCTTCGGCATCCTTCCTTTTGTCTTAAGTAGACTTCCATGGTACACACGGCTCACAGCTTCCTCCTTCCATCATTACTAGGATGCATCCTAGTCCTTAGCCTACTTCATCCGTATCAGAAGGGCTTGATCTATCCACGATCCTGGTCCACCCCCAGCAGAAGAGGAAGCTCCCCTCCTAAGGATGGTCTTTGCCTCTGGGACTGTCATAGTTCAGATACTGTCTGTGGCTAACGCTGCCCAATTGATACATCCCCAGCCATCAAAATAGGGAAGTTCTTCCTTGTGTCTCACTCTAATTCTCTTTCCACATCTCTTAGCTGATTTTAACAAATATGAGTAGATTGACTTGAGACATAGGGAATTTCTCTGCCCAGTGATCTCTTTGTGAGATGATAGATTTGCACCTTTGAAAAAGCACCTTTTAAAAAACCATCATCAAATGCTTGCAGATCTTATAAACTTCCTAAAACAGTGTGTACTCAACTAAAACACAAACTTCAAGAAATTTATTGATGCCAAGAGAAGCATCTGGAAGTCCTGCATTCCATATATTCTTGTCAAATGCAAATAGAACCATCACCCTGTTCATAAGTGCTCATTGAGTCAAGTGAATCCCACTTGATGTCAGCCTCCTGAATGTCAGCATGCATTGTAGTCTGAGCTACAGAGAAGGCAAATTTTGATATCTAGCTCCCAGTTCAACTTTTTTTTTTTTTAAAGATGTTATTTATTTATTTGACAAAGAGCACAAGTAGGCAGAGAGGCAGGCAGAGAGAGAGGGAGAAGCAGGCTCTCCGCTGAGCAGGGAGCCGGATGCGGGACTCGATCCCATGACTGAGCCACCCCAAGCACCCCCTCCCCCCGGTTCTACTTTTGTATCTTCCCTTGCCAGTTGTGAAATCTGGGGCAAGTCTCTTGACTTATTTGGGACTCAGCGTCCTCATCTACAAAGAGGCTCATACCCTTGCTTATAATGGGGCTGAAACCATAAACAAAGAAAGCGATGTGTGGGATAGTACTTTATAAATGTAAGGCAGCGGCCAAAAGTTTTCATGACAGAGCTTTGCAAACAGTCTTGTGAGCCACATCAGCAAGTTGCAGGAGGCAGTGGGAGGCAGACGCCAGGTCACTCTACCATGGTTTGATTTGCCTGTTCAACCTCAGACCAGCTGTGTGACTCCGTGTGGTGTGAAACCTCTCTGACCCTCATTTCTCACATTTCTGAAACGGGAGTGACGATAATGGTTCTCAGCTCTTGGCGTTGGGAGAATTCGCTGAAGTTGGTTGGCAGTCTCGTGGGTTTTTTTTCTGTTCTTTCATAAGGGAAGGTTTTAGTTTTCTAATTGTCCTATGTCTAGACCTACATCTGTAATGTATTTTGTACAGCCTTTGTCATTTTACATACCGGAGCTCGGCTATGATCATTGGTGGGCACTCCTTCCTGGAGCACTTCTCTCTCCTAGAATACTTGCTCATTTCACACACACACAGAGTTGAGAGAGTACAAATTTGCCGCTCCTCTGAGCACCCAGTGGTGGTTGAGCTGCCCCGGGGAACCGAAGCTGAGTTACACCTCGCCTGTGATGAGCGTCTCTGTTCAGGGAAGGTCCACTTCTCATCTCGAGTCCTGGGCTTAGCCCGGGAAGACTTGTTGCACTTGGAGGGACGTGTCCTATGTCATACCTAGAGGGAGAGGAGTGTGTTGTGAAACCAGCTGCCATGAAATTGAATTATAGGCATCGTATTCTTCTAGCCTTAAATTGCTCCATTTTACCATGGGCTTTTCTGTTTGTTTGGAACAAATAACTACAATTTACTAGGATGCTAAGAGATGAGGGTAGAAGCAGTCAGAGGTTGTTTAAGGTGTCTATAATGATGGAAAATTACTCCTATCCATTTCAAGTGTGGTTTCTCTCCCAAGCCACCACATTTAAATGTGAAGCGTGGAAATGCCTCACTTTTTAATTCTCCTCTCTCAGCACAACTCTCTTTAAAGGCGCTCCAGGTTTCTCTAATGTTCTTAACCACACACCCAATCAGTTTTATTTATTATCCTGTGGAATACATTCAGTAATGACTTCTGAGGCGGCCAGGAGGGAACGGGCAATTTGCTTTCACTGCCTCCATCTCCTCAACCCATTTCCTCTTAATTTGGTGGAGATGGTGTGGAGCTTCTGGAAAGAAGAGTCACACGGACACTTGAAGGGGGAAAACTCTAAGACACCTTTCTTCTTCCTCATAATTGAACATTGTCAGAAGTGATTTCTCTGTCTCGCCTTCTTCCTTCAGTGCCTTTTAGCTTTCCAAGGGGTGTTATTGTTTTCTCTTCAAGGAGGGGTGTAAATAATTATAATCTCTTTGCCTGGGACAGTTCACAGATAACTGCCTCAGTGTTATGGGGTGGTGGGATAAGGTGGTGCTGATAATCATCTTTTTTTTCTTTTTAAAGATTTTATTTATTTATTTGACAGACAGAGGTCACAAGTAGGCAGTGAGGCAGGCAGAGAGAGGGGGAAGCAGGCTCCCCGTGAGCGGAGGGCCTGATGCGGGGCTCGATCCCAGGACCCCGAGATCATGATCTGAGCCAAAGGCAGAGAGGCTCAACCCGCTGAGCCACCGAGGCGCCCCCTGAAGATCATTTTTATGGGATACAGTCATGCGGGTGATCCTCATGTTCTCGAAGCCAAGCCAAGGCACTGTGGGAGGCTGATCAAAATGAGTATTTTTTTGTGGTGGTTCTAAATTTAAAATTAAATGGTTGGGTTTCATAAACGATAACAGTCTATCGGTAATATTTGAGACATTTCTCGTGAAAAGACACTTGGAATTAGGTGGGGGATTTGCTTCAGTTGTACTCCATGTGTTGATGCTTTCTGAATCTATTTTTGAGCTACTAATGGTTTTAGTAATTTCTTTTGCTATACTAATGGAATGTAAAATGGAATTGTAAAATTCTCATAATAAAGGACAGAGGAATTTTACACTTGCATCCCTCCCCTTCATCCTATTCCTTGCCCCATTAATACTAGTTAAGTGTGTGTATGTGTGTGTGTGTGTTTTCCAGAAGTTTTGGCATGAATACACATATGTAAATTGGTACAGAGAGTAATATATAGTTTTGATTTGTGATTATATAAGTAAATGGGATCATACTTTATTATTTTTTTCTGTAGCTTGTTTTTTTCAGTTAATGCTATATTTTGTCACTCTGTTCACATCAATACATACAGATCTAGGTCAGTCTTTCTGAGAACTGATTATTATTCCATGTTATGGAGGTACTGCAATTTATTTATCATATTGATGGCATTTAAATTGCATTATTTTCCTTTTACCAAAAAAAAAAAAAAGATGTTGCTGTGGACATCTGTGTATGTGTCTTTTTTTTTTTTAAGATTTTATTTATTTATTTGACAGAGAGATCACAAGTAGGCAGAGAGAGAGAGAGAGGGGGAAGCAGGCCCCCTGCTGAGCAGAGAGCCCGATGTGGGACTCGATCCCAGGACCCTGAGATCACGACCCGAGCCGAAGGCAGCGGCTTAACCCACTGAGCCACCCAGGCGCCCCTGTGTATGTGTCTTTTTATGCATACATGTGCTAAGTCTCTAATGTAGACATGTAGTGTTTACTGCAACATTACATTATTGGAACCTGCTGGATGGTCATCCTAATGATGGACTAACAACGGTTTATGTAGACAGTGCTAACAGATAAAAATTTGCAAAGACACGTGAATGTTGGCTCATGGGGTTGTTGTTGGGCAACGGTGTTACATTAGAATAAAAACATAACGCTGATTTGCAAGTGTTTATTTGCCTGTAAGAAATCCTGCAGAGCTGAATATGCACACTTCAAATGTGAAAGAACTGTGAAAATTTATTTTAAAAGAAAGTAAATAAAAGAATCTGTGGTACTCAACTTCTGGATCATTTTCCATGAGAGTGAAAATGAGTATGTGTTTAAGAATGGTCAAGGGACATTGAGTTTGATTTGTTTTTGTATATTAGGCAGAGAAAATGTGGCTTGAGGATCACATGCTAGATGTATGGGAATGAGATGTGGAGCCAGATAGCCTAGGTTCTAACCCTTGGCCCAGACACAGGAGGCTTTGAGGTCTTTGGTCCCTCAACAGGGTTAACCATAACCTGCCATGAGTATGAGAAGACCCGGTCATCTGGTGGGCCATCAACATTATATTGTCTAGAAAGTATTATTACTCTAAACATTGTCTTTATAATGTTGGCCAACTTACTTTAATCTCACAATGTTTGCTCTTTGCATAATACTAAATAGGAATGTAATAATGTTACAAATTGATTCCATAATAAAAAGGAAGCCAATTTGGATCATCTCAAAGATCCGTGGCAGTTTTTCTGTTTTATTTTATTTTTTATTATTTTTAATTTTTTTTCAGTTTTTTTTTTTTTTTTTTTTAGATTTTCTGTTTTCTATCCAAAGGAAGTCGTCCTTCCTTTTGAAAAAGTGCAAGTTTATTCATTGTTTTTGTAAGCCTCTTAGTTAACAAGACACACACACGTAATATATATTAGGTTGATGACACCGTAAGTCTCAGCCCTTCCAAGACAGAGCCTAAAAGCAGTCAACAAGTGACTGTCTCAGTCTAGAGCAGTCTGGGTGTGAGAGATTCCCTTTACCTAGGACAAAAGGTGATCTGTGAAAAGCTCCTCCCCCCTCCTTTCTAAATCCTCACCCCTTTCCACCCTTCAGCTCACTCATGCTCTGTCAGAATGACCCTACTATTTCATGATATGGGTGGACCAAAATCTGTTTAGCATATTGGTGGACATTTGAGTTGCATTACAAAAAAAAAAATGCTTTTGTGAACGTCTGAGTATATGTCTTGATATGCATGTGTGTGTGCTCGGTCTCTTAGGGTGGACCTAAGGACCTGTGCCCTCAAGCTGTCTCTCCGGGTGGGTGCTGCTTTTATAATTACCATTATTCTCTACTTTACAGCAACAAAGAAACCACTATCACTTATTAACACATTTATATTCTAAACATTTTACATACACTAATCTGTTCATTTGTTAGTTGACAATTGTTCATAGAACGCAATTTATGTGCTAAACACAATTCTAACTGCTAGAGTTGTAGTAATAAGCAAAATACAGTTCCTGGCCTCGTGAAAGATCCATTTTTGTGGAGAGTCCCAGAAAACAAATAGATAGAAACCGGATACTAAATTTCTCTTAATATAAATCGGTATGAGGAAAAATAAAGCAAACAGTGATGATAGATGCTAATTCTAGAGGGTTGTCAGGTGGGACCTCTCTGAACACTGGGACTTGAACAATAATTTGAATGATGTGAATATATCATAGATTAAACACACACACACACACACACACACACACACATGCTTAGGGAGGTTAAGTATGTATCAGACATGTTTTTCAGTAGCATGTAATGGAGCATCCATTGAACAGTGACCTAAACAAGCAGCAGGTGATTTTTCTAACATGACAAGAACTCTGGGGCAGGAGGCAGCTCTCGGCTCTGATTAAACAGCTCAGCGACATCAAGGCTGGTGGCTCTGTGATTTTCTTACCTTCTCCTGGTGGTCTTAGTGGGGCTTTCCCAGGCAGCATGTCCACATTCCAGGCAGGAGTAAGGAAGGAGGGGAGGCACCTGTTCCATCTGTCCTTTTTCTCAGGAAAGAAAGAACTGGACAGATTTCCCCTGTAGTTGGGAAGAGCAGTGCTCCCTGGCTGCCCTTGGCTCTGAGGAAGACCGAGGAAGTGAGTGTTTCATTCTTACCTTTCTCTAATAGAAGAAAGGAAGAAAGTGGAAGTAAGTGCCGGCTTTGTGTTTATTTTGCGGTGAGTTACATTCCCTGTGGCATATCTCTCATCAACCAGGTCTGTGTGCAGCAAAGTTCTACTCTTCTAATCTATCTTTGTCCCATTCCTTTGGAATAGTCATTGTCTCTTACAGGATCTGAAAGAGGTGACTGATACCAGTGACAGCTCCTTCCGAAATACGAGCAGTAGCAGCACTG
>RCUC01167947.1:0-56596 GCA_003697995.1 Taxidea taxus jeffersonii
CACAGAGGCTGTGCATCCCTAAAACTTGGGACTTCTGCCCACGCTGTCCCTTTTGCCTGGAACGGTCCTGCATCTCTACTATCCCTGAAGAACCAGCTCTTCCTCACACTTCAGCTCTCAGTCACAGTGCTACTTTCTCTGGAGATCTACCATCACCACAAGCCACACCAGGGCCCCTGACAGATGCTCCCCCAGCACCTACCTGCTTCCCAGATCTTTCCAGAGTGTGTAATCCTGAAATTCTGTGACCATCTAATTCCAGTCTCTCTCCTCCACACCGGCCCGTAAGTGCGGCGAGTGCAGGAACAGATCTCTGGGGCTCCTGGGTGAGGTACTTGGCAAACATTGGCTGAAGGTAAGGAGAAGGAAGGTAGAAAGCAAAGAAGGCAAGAAGGTGAGGAGGAGGGGCAAGAGAGCAGCTCCGGGGAAAGAACAGGGGTGAGAGGGCCTGCATGTTTGGGGAACGTGGGCCAGACTTGGGCATGTAGGGTTGATGAAGTCAGTCCATCAGGAGCTTCCTGGTCGGGCTAGCTGGCAAGTCATGGGTGGACTTGGGAGCAAGGGACATATTAGCTCTTTGTTTCAGGGTGTTGGGGCTGGTGCCTTGTGCAGGCAATGGCCTTGACCGCTCTGGGCAGCCAGGAGCAACAGCCCCCACATGCCTGCCCTTCTTTCTCTGGTCACATCCCTTCCCTGCCTCAAGGAAAATGATCTCTACTGCCTGCAGCCCTAGGGAAGTTGTGTGCACGCACACACATGCACACACACACACACACGTGCACACACTTGCATACATGCGTGCACATGCTCCAGCCCCTGGTGGAGGTGTGCCCCCCAGGACGGGCCAACTATAGACCACTATCCCCTGGAAACAGACTGTTCCCAGCAGAGCAAGCTGGGGGCACAGGACGGACCCATCAGGCTGCTCAGAGCCCTCCCTGGCGTTGACCTACAAATGCTGAGATGGAGAAGTTTTCTTTCTGCTAAACTGGCAGGAAGTAAATCTGGAACAGCCACCAGCCACATCTCTCCCTCCTCAGAGAGCTGCAGAAGGAAGCCGACAGCTAGAGGGAGATAAAGCTAGACACACACAAGGGGAGCTGATGTTATCACCTGAGCCCTGGATCCGGCTGTGCCTGAAGGACTTTCCCCAGCCTTCCCAGGCTCTGCCACTCACAACCAAAAGAGGCTTCATTAACACAGACATTGCTGCCTGGAAAGGGGATGTCACAAGAAACAGACCCCATGATGCAGAGCTGACTGAGTCTCAAGGTAAGGAGGCCTTGCAGTCCCCCAGCCCCTGACTTGTCACGCATCAAACTACAGGCATGTTGTCGTGGGCTGCACCTTGGGACCCAAACTGCACGCTTCCACGCTGAGCGGTGGGGGGTGCTGGGGAACAAAAGGCAGAGTGTTGGTCACTCCTGCCCCCTTCAGTTCAGCACGCTGGGGGAAGCAGGCGATGCACTTGACCTCCAGAAGGAAGAGGCTGCAGCTTTGTTTAGAGACACCCTTTCTGAGTGCCGTGAGAAGATTGAAACCCTCTCAATAGCCCTGGAAGGAGGATGCTATTATAGTCTTCACTTAACAGATGAGGAAATAGTCTCAGACAGGTGCGGGCATCAGAGCCACGGTGAGCCTTGGCGGGAGCAAGCTTTGGAGGTGCTCACAGAACAGATGGGGTCCAGTGCAGGCTCCGGAAAGCACAGTCTGGCCAAGGGGGTCAGAGCCCGGACCGATGGAAGGGGCAGGGGTATTGCGGCTAACTGGGCTCATGCCCCGGCTGCTGGGGAGAGGACTTTGGAATCCCACCTGCAGAGGACTTGCAAACTCAGGGCCTGCGTCCTGGGGCACACAGGTGGCAGCTCCAGGCCTTTGCTGAGCAGGGGGGGGGGCAAGGCCCACTCCAGTCCACAACCTGAATGTTAGCTGGCATTGGTCACTGCTCTGGGCTGTGCAGCTAGGGTGGGGACAAGCGTGGGGTGGGGTTGTCCGGGGCACCAAGCCAGCCTGGCTGCTTTTGCAGCTGCTATGACCCCTGTTACCCTGCAGTGCCCTGCCCCATCTCTGTCATCACAGCTGCCACTGCCTCTGTCACCGGAGGGGTGGGGAGGGGGGGCGGGAGGGGAGGCCGGGAAGAGAAATAACAAACAGTTCCAGTTTCCCCAAATCAACCTGTCGCCACAAAGGGAGGGAAATGAAGAGGCCTGGCCAAAGCTGACCTTCTGTTTACATTTTCCTTGGAAACGAAGGAATAATTGCTGTTGCTGTAAGGAGCCATCTTCAGATGGCCCCCTCCCTTCTCTCCGCTCCCCCCCCCCCCCCCCCGTCCTATTCAAGCGCAGCCAGGGATGACACTGGAATCTTGAATCAAACTAAGTGGTTACTATGGTGTCAGGCTGAAATTATGAATCTCCAAGCCGGCCAGCACAGAGGCGCAGAGCCAGGGGTATACAATTAAAGCAGAGAGACCGAGGAAAGAGAAGGCACATTGTATTTCAATAGGAGCAAAATTGCACTTCCGAGCACACGAATTAAAAAAAAAAAAAGATGTGCTTATAAATGCAGTTAGAAGCATGATTGAGGCCAGGAACGGTCCCAGTTCTGCCACCCACTCATCACCTCCCCATCCCCCACACACTGCCCCCTCTGCCCTTCCAGCCACCGGAGAGCCGTGTGCAGCAGCCCTCCATACACCCCGTCCTGGCCCAGGGAAACCCTTCCCTGCACCACAGTGTGGGGACCTGGGCTTCCAAGCTCAGGCATTGGGCCTAGCAGACATCTCTTGGGCACCACCCTCGGTATCTCTTTCTCTCAGCCCCACGAGGAACCATTTACAGATGCTGTGAGCCCCTCCCTTGAACATCTGGGGTGAGCCCCCGACACACCACTATAGCTTACCACCCTGGCCCGAGCCCCTTTTCTGGACAGTGGTGCTGCAAAGAAACAGCCAGACCCCTCGGGTGGCTTCCCGTGCTCACTCAGGTCTGACCTCATTCCTCCCTGACTCATCTCTCCCAGCTTCCCTCTGGGCCTTCACCCTGGTCTTCTGGCTGTTCCCTGAATTTGACAGGCATGCTCTTGTCTCGGGGCCTTTGCACTGGCTGTTCCCTCTGCTGAGAGAGCGTCCCCAGACTTCTATGATGACAAGGATCTGTCTGCTTTGTTCCCTGCTGTATTGTTCATGCCTGGAACAGCACGGGTGTGTGGGGTGGGGGCTCAGTGAGGGCAGGGTGCTCAGGAGCCATTCCCCATCTTCTGGGCCCCATTTTTTCCACTTTTACCATGAGGGGCTGGACCACATTAGAAGGACAATCTAGAGGCCCACACAAGCAAATTCCAGTCTGGAAGTCAGCTTTGTTCAATCTACATTGTGGTGGCATGCAAGGCATGAATTCACTAACACCATATAAAAATTTATACTCCCTATGGATTTCCACCATAGAAGCTATCCTCCTTTTAAAGATTTGTAGAACTTTCCCATCAAACTGTCTGGATCTGATGCCTCCTTTCTACCTCCCCCGCATCCTCCTCCTTCCCCTCCGCTCCCTCCTCCTCCTTCTTGTTTGCATTAGGGCTATGATTTAACTTCTTTTTTTGGATAGATCTTTTTTTCCCTTTCCTCTTCTAGAATCAATTTTGCTGTATCAGTCAAAGTGCCTGGTTGTAGACCACAACTGGTTAAGTAAGGCAGAAAACTTATATACTACAGGGTTCAGACAGGTTCCTGAACTTGCGGGAGGATGAGAGACGAGGACAAGAGTGAGAAGAGGGGCACCTGGGTGGCTCAGTCGTTAAGCGCCTGCCTTCAGCTCAGCTCATGATCCCAGGGTCCCGGAATCAAGCCCCATATTCAGCGGGGAGCCTACTTCTCCCTCTCCCTCTATCTGCCGCTCCGCCTACTTGTGCGCTCTCTCTCTCTTTCCGTCTCTCTTTGTCAAATAAATAAGTAAAATCCTTAATAAAAAAACAAAAAAGAGTGAGAAGGAATTCCCACAACCTCCAAAAGACTGTCCTAGCAGAAACTACCTATTGCCTCCACCACCTGCCATGGGGCACCATCTCTGCCACAGCTGCCCAGTGGAACCCAGTGCCTTTGCCACAGGAGTTGGTGTCTGCACAAGCAGTCCACCGCCCCATTGCCCTCACCCTACCCACTGCACCCACTCCACCCACCCTCTTACTTTCACCTCTGGAGCCCTACTTTGGTGCAGGGGCTTGTCTGGATCCAGGTCACATGCTCAACTCCAGTTGCAAGGGCACATGGGAAATGTAGTTTCTGGAGTGGAGAGAGGCAGCTCAAAGGGAATTGGGGAAGAGGTCAAGTCAGCCAGGTTGCAATATCCATGACTTGGTACATATATGTTTTTTCGCTAAAAACTGTGCATTTTACTCTAGATTGTCAAGTGAATTGGCATGAAATTTGCATTTTCCTATAATTTCATATAGCTGTGTATCTGTCACGCCCCCTTTTTATTTTTATGGTTACTGATGTGTTTTCTTGATCAGGCTTGCTAGATTTGTCTAGTTCCTCAGTTTTCTCAGAGAATTATTTTTCATTTTTATGGCTCAAGTCTACTGTTGTTTTATTCTATTTCATTAATTTCTGCTCCTGCTTTTCATTAATTTCTTCTGTCTGCTTTCTTCAGATTTATTTTGATGTCCATTTCCTAACGTATTGAGGTAAACACTTAGTTCCCTTGTCTTTTCAATCTTTCTTCTAATGGCTACATTAAGCTATTTATTTTCCTCTAAGTATGGAGGTCTGGGCCAGTATCCTGTGGGTTTTTATATGTAGCACCTTCATTAAAATAGCTGGTAATTCAGTTATGATTTATTATTTAATTCATGTTATTTAGACTTGTTTTTAAATGTCCAAACAGATAGATTTGGGGATGCTGGCCTCTTGTTCAGTTCATTTTATCTGAACTGCGGTTGGACAAAGTGGCTGGCATGATCTGTTTAATTTTTTTTTAATTTGGTTTTAAAAAGCAAAGGCAATATGAAAATACATTCCGCCTGTAAAAGAGTCAGACAGTACAGATGTTTATAGAATCAAACATGAAAATAGGTACCGCTTTACAATCATTGTCTTTCTCTCCAACTTCGTTTTCCTCCTTGAGATAATCTCTGTGGATAGTTTGGAGGGTATTTTTCAGTCCTGTTTTTACATTTACATATGTATCCATTTACTCATCCCTAGAGTTTAAAAAATTACTTCTCCTTTAAAGGGTGTCTTGGAGAATTCTCAGCTAACAGTTAGTTCCAGGCATTTTTGTTTCCAAATAAGTGCACTTTGTGTTCAAAAAAGTGTTTGCTTTAATTAGACAACAACAGCCCACAAATTTTGATGTTGTGCTCTCATTGCTAGTCACTTTTAAGCAACTTTTCTTGTACTTTTGATTTACCTTTTGACCCAAGTGTTATTTATGAAAGGAAGCTTTAAATTTTTTCCAATTTTTTAAAAAGATTTTGTTTATTTGACAGAGAGAGAGTAGGCAGAGAGGCAATCAGAGAGAGAGGAGGAAGCAGGCTCCCTGCTGAGCAGAGAGCCCGATGTGATGTGCAGGGCTCGATCCCAGGACCCTGGGATCATGACCTGAGCTGAAGGCAGAGGCTTTAACTCACTGAGCCACCCAGGCGCCCCAAATTTTTTCCAATTTTATATGTAGTTTTGAGAAGCCAGAGGAAGAGGGAAAACGTTCCACCTATTTCCAAGAGAACTAGGCAAGAATAGTTTAAAAATGGAAATAAACCCGTTTCACACACTAAAAATTCTCCAAAAGCCTAAATAAAATATTAATGGGTTACAGCCACAACATAATCAAAAGATGAACAAGCTGTGATCAATGCAGGGGTTGAGGGATAGCCCAGCAACATGAATGTAATACTCTCTACCATATTAACAGATGAAATCAGAAACTCATGCGACCAGTCATACAGATACCCCCAAAGAAGCACTTGATAAAATTTGACATTCATTTCTGACTTATAAAACCACTAGCAAGCTAGATACAGAAGGGAAATTCCCTGATTTAATGAAGACTGTGTTTAAGAAACTTTGAGCAAGAGACGCCTGGGTGGCTCGGTTGGTTGAGCGGCTGCCTTCGGCTCGGGTCATGATCCCAGCGTCCTGGGATCGAGTCCCACATCTGGCTCCTTGCTTGGCGGGGAGCCTGCTTCTCCCTCTGCCTGCCTCTCTGTCTGCCTGTGCTCGTTCTCTCTCTCTTTCTCTAACTAATAAATAAGTAAAATCTTAAAAAAAAGAAAAAAGAAACTTTGAGCAAACCTGATACCTAAAGTGGATATTTTTTTAAAAAGATTTTATTTATTTATTTATTTATTTGGCAGAAAGAGAGAGACATCAAGAGAGGGAACACAAGAGAGGGAGAAGCAGGCTTCCTGCTGAGCAGGGAGCCCAATGAGAGGCTTGATTCCAGGACCTTGGGATCATAACCTGAGCCAAAGGCAGCTGCTCAATGGCTCAGCCAACCCAGCGCCCCTCTACAGTGGATCTTGGGAAGCATTCCTATCAGGGTCCAGAACAAAACAAGGATGCCCACTTCCATCCAATTATTCTACCCCATGCAGAGATCCCAGGGAGCACAACACGAGATGGTGTACCCAGGCTTGACCCCCTAGGATCTCGGGTAGCCTGGGGAGGGGGGAGGGATAAGCCAGCAAAACTAACATTCTGGAATTCCAAAGGCTGGGTCAGTCCTAAGGTTCTGCAATTAGAACAAGAGAAAGGGATCTCTGGAAGAAGAAGAAAAAAAATTAAGTGTCATTATCTGCAAATGTTATAGTTGCCCACCTGGAAAAACCATCAAAATGGATAAAAGAATAAAGCAAGTGGTCAGATTCGATAGCTATGACCAAATAGAAAATATCTGGGGAAAAATCATATCCCGTTCCCAAAAGCAATGAAAACCAGAAAACTATTAGTAATAAATAGAACACAATCCATATGAAAGAAATGACCAAACTTTACATAAAGGAAAACCTGAGGAGAAAAACATACTGGGTTCTTGGACACAAAGAGATCAATTCTCCCCCCCGCCCAAGGAGTCTATAAATTCAGTGCAAACAAGATACCCAGCACAGATTGCTGGCTCCCTGCCTGACACCCAACCCTGGTGACGCCATAGAGGAGGAAAGGAGGGTGACAGATCCGAGAAGCTAGCAGAAAACTGTGAGACAGAAGGCGTTTGAGTGCCGGTGTGTTGGGGAGAGTGTGTGTGTGAGTGTGTGGAGTGTGAAAGTGTGTGTGTGTGTGTGACTGTGGGACAGTCTATGTGTGTAAATGATTGTGTGTGTGACAGTCTGTGCATGTGTGAGTGTGTGGTATGTGTGAGTGGTTGTGACAGTTTGTGCGTGTGAGTGTGCTGTATATGTGAGTCTGTGTGTGAGTGTGTGACAGTCTATGAGTGTACATGTGTGACGGTTTGTGTGTGTGAGTGTGTGAGTGTGTACGTGTGGGGAGGGGGAAGGATGACCTTCCAGAGTGGAAAAGACAGGTATTGCGGCAGCAGCTGAGGACGAGAAATGCTTTTGTACGATTCTCTTCTCTGTCTCCACAGACCTTTGAAACCTCATCACCTCTCTGAGGAAGGAAAGACCAGCATCATCCGGGGAAACAGCACTAAAGCTGATCTCCCTCCTGGCTGCAGTGTGGGCCAGATGACAAAAGGAGGGGTCCACCCCAGACATTCCCCCGCCCCTCCCCCTTCATGCCTCAGGACAAGGTCCTTATAACAGAAGGGACACAAGTTAGGTTTAAATGGTTGATTCTTAGTTGCATTTGTTCTGGGTATCTCATGCTGTGTAACCATTTATTCTTAGGTCCCGAGGTTCTGTGGGCTCACTGGGATCCACTGAGCAGCCATCACCGGGGTTCTCGTGCAACTGCACACAGACAGTGGCTGGGACCACAGAAGACGGGGCCAGACGCCCAGAGTGATTTATTACATGCCAGCAGTCAATGCTGTTGGCAGTGGCAGGTCACCTGGGAGGCCGGTCCAATGCAGCAGGTGCCTCTCCTTGGGGCTTGGCTTCTCCCTTCAGGACAGTGAGGGCCAAGAGGGATGGAGCACTAGAATTCCAAAAGATGCAGGGGCGGCTTCACGTTTGCTCATGACCTGGCCCAGACTGTCATTCCTGCCCTATCCTATGAACCAAGCAGAGTAACAGCAGGCAGGTGCAGCGAAGAAGTGTCCTTGCTTACCTTTGCTTATCTCCCCCAAGTCTTCGGGCTCCCAGGACGCCCTCTTTGTCCCCTCTGGAGTTCCTAGTTCCCTTTAGAAGGTGAAGCTACTTGGATAATATGCAATGAATAAAAACCCTCCTAAGTTGGGGCACCTGGGTGGCTCAGTGGGTTAAAGCCTCTGCCTTCGGCTCAGGGCATGATCCCAGGGTTGTGGGATCGAGCCCCACATCAGGCTCTCTGCCCTCCTAAGAGTCTGAATGTGTCAGGGGTGGGCACTAAAAGATTAAAATGGAATGCCCAAATTTTGCGGCAGCCATGGAAGATAAGATCTGTCTGTTGAAATATGGCAAAATTTGTGAAAATTTAAAAAGTATGATAAATAGGAAACAAAAAAGAATTTGAGAAAAATAGATCCTGATAGAACGGGGATTAAACTAAGTGTAAGTGGGATAACGGCACCAAACAGAAGGCAGGAAGTCTTAGAGGAATTTTTTTTAAAAAGAACGTAGTAATATGATTCTGGCAGAGACACACTTAAAGAGATGAAAATAAAAGGAATGGGGGAGAAGAGAAACAGGAAAATAAGGAAGAAAAGAGAACTAACACAGCAGCTAGCCTCAGAAGGTGAAAACAATAGGATTCAAATCCAAAACTTCCTAAGGGACAGAAAGAGACATTTTAGTTTGTTAAAAAGGACAATGGATTGGACTCTATAATGATGATGTTGGCCATGACTTCACCTACAATATAGCCTCAAAATATATAACAACTGAAAGAACCATGGAGAAAACAGATTACACCAAAACTGTCACCGAGGATTTTAACACATCTCTCACAAGAACAAACAGATCAGCCAAGCAACAAACAGAAGCAGAGATATTCCCACAAAGGGAAAACGTGTTATTTTTGAGGGCATATGGAACAGTCACAAAATCAACCATGTAGTAAAGCACAAATGAAGCCTCTCTAAATTAAAAAAGAAATCGATATCATATGAATCCATTCTCTAACTGTAATGTGATCAAGTGAAATCTGGAACGAAGGGAGAACTTTTTAAAATTCCCCACATACCTGAAAAGGGGAGAAAATTGCAAATAAATAAAATACAGAACGACAACAACAAAAAAAGAAAATAATTACAGACGTGAGAAAAAAAATGTTCCAAGCAAATGAATATTACGAACAACCGTATGTCTAACATATTTGAGAACCTGGACAGAACAGATAAATGTCTGGCAAACCATAAAATGCCAAAATTGGAGCAATAAGAAATAGAAGGCTTGAATAGATCAATAACCATTACAGAAGCCCAACTAGTCTCAAATACCCACTTTCCCAAAAACCTCAGGGCCAAACTCATTTTAAAAGTGAGTTCAAGCAAACTTTTAAGGAACAGGTCTCAATAAGAAGCAAGTTGTTCCAGAAGCTAAGGAGAGAGAGAAAGCTGCCTTAGTCATTTTACAAAGAGTGGTATTGGCTACAAAACTGGAGGAGGACGGGACAAGGAAGGAAAATCACAGAGCTGTGCCACTTACAGATATAGCTGCTGAGATTCTAAATCTGACATCTGCTAATCCAACCCAACCGTGTATTTTCAAATGTAATCCACCCTACAATTCCATGTATATAAAATTTTAAAGCAGACAATGCTGATCGGCAGTGTCGGAAATCGGGATGCCATCACCCATGCAGAATGGGGACCAGGGGGGAGAGACGACAGTTGTTTTGTTTCTGCTCCCAGGATTGTGCTCACTTATCTGGTCTCTCTTCTGTATGCAAGTTACACTTCAAAGAACGATTCTCTTGTATTTTTTATTCTTATTAAGACTTATTTATTTTAGAGAAAGCTCATGCAGCAGGAGGAGGGGCAGAGAGAGAGAGAGGGAGAGAGAATCTCAAGCAGACTCCCTACTGAGCACAGAGCCTGACACAGGGCTCAATCCCATGACCTTGAGGTCATGACCTGAGCCAAAATCAGGAGTTGGATGCTTAAGTGACTGAGCCACCCAGGTGCCCCCGAACTATTCTTTTTTAAGAAGTCACATACCCAGTAGGATTTATACAAAGGAGGGCAGGATGGTTTAAAATTAGAATATCTAGAAGCGCCTGGTGGTGCAGTTGGTTAAGTATCCAACTCTTGGTTTGGGCTAGGGGCATGATCTCAGGTCCCTGATCTCAGGATTGTGAGGTTGAGCCCCACATGGGGCTCAGCTCAGCTCAGAGTCTGCTTAAGACCCCTCCTGCCCTTTCCCTGCTCTCTCTCTCAAATAAATAGACAAATCTTTTTAAAACACAAAATATAATAAAATAAAATTAGAATATCTATCAATGAAATCCACCCATTTATGGCGTAAGGGGAAAATCACACAATTATCTCAATAGACACAGAAATGGCATTTATTAATGTTCAATACCTATTCATGCCTGGTAAGAACTCCAAGAAGTCTGGTCATACACAGGAACTTCCTCAGCCCAGTGAAGGCTGTACACCCAGACCCCCAGCCCACCATCCTTTGGATACAAACATGGTAGCTATATTCTCTTCAAGATGAGAAATCAGTCATGGGTGCCTGTGTGAGCACTTTTTTCGACTTCGCCCAAGCACTGCTAGAGACGGTAGTGGGGGAAATGGGCTCATGACATGGGGCAAAATAAAACTGAATCTCTACCTTTGGCTATGTACTAAAGGGAACTTCATATTCGAAGTATATATTGACCGTTTACTAGGGTGAACCTGAACGTGAATGCTGAAACTGTCAAGCTAATAGAAAAAGCAGTGCAAGAGAATGTGTTTGTGACCTAAGGAAGAAGCCTTCTTCAACAAGGCATAAAAGCATAGACCATAAAGTAGAAAGCAGATGCATTCGACTATATCAAGAAGATGAAGCATTTTTGTTCCATAAGGACACGTAGGCAAAGATAAAGCCAAGGGATAGATTGAGGAATATCTAAAACCCGGGAATATGCAAGGAACTCCTGCAAACTAACAACAAGATAATCAACCAGACAGCAAAAGTATAAGGGATGTGATGAGGCAGCTCCTAGCAGGGGAAACCCAAATAGTTCTTAAGTGCACGGAGAGGCGCTTAACTTCACTCGTAATCAGAAAATGCACGTTCGAACAATTACCCCATCACAGAAGCAAAAATTAGGAAGTCAGAAAATATCCTGCATTGGCAAAGTTACAGGGAATCAGGAAGACTCATGCATTGGATGGGAGTAAAAATGGGTGCAGCCTTTCTGAAGAGCAATCAGACAGCGTTTACTGAAAATTAAGTGATACAGTCAGTAAAGCCATTCCCGGTTACAGGCCCTTGAGGAATGTGAGCTGATACCCAACAGGAGGACATGTACCAGGCGGTTCATCTGAGTATTGCTTGTGGAATTAGAGGGCTGGAGGCATCCTCGGTACACACCACTAGAAGACTGTTTAAGAAAATTGTGCTAGGGGCGCCTGGGTGGCTCAGACTATTCAGCTTCTGCCTTGGGCTCTGCTTATGATTCCAGGGTCTTGGAATCAAGCCTGCCCCTCCCCTGATTGTGCATGCCAGCTCTCTCTTAAATAAATAAAATATTGGAAATAAGGAAAAAGAAAACTGTTCTTTGCTGCCAAAGAAATATATGCACCTGCTAGAAGCCATGGATTTGATACACAGACAGCCAGACACATGGACGTATTTTAAAACTCATGATGATTGGGGGGAACATGTATAGTAGTTTGACACAAAACAATATTGAATGTTTTACAAAGATGAAGAACTACCCAAAGACACCGAGCAAACAAATTAGTAGGTGCCTACACAGGAGATGGGATCAGGGAAGAAAGGGAAAAATAATTACTATCAAATAAGAAAAAGACATTTCATAGAGGAATGATAGTAGACAGTGAGATGAGGGGTTAATAAATAACTCAATGTCTTACCCCTGCCTGGCGTCCAATAACTAAGTACAGTCATTAGTAAATTAATTCATTGTAACAGCAATCAAAAACGCAACAGAATTTTTCCAAAGACCTTACAAACCAGTTTCCCAACCTCATGCGGAAGGCACAGAATGGCCCCTAAATTAATAATACTATTAATAATAGCAGCAATGAAACAGCATGGGAATTTCAGAAACAGTTTGCTGAATAAATGAGAATCTTGAGCACCATAAATTGGCATTCTACCTCACAGCACACTCAACAATAAATGTCAGATAGATCAAAATTCCAGACATAAGAATCTATCAAAGCCTGAGGAAAAATTGTGGCCCAAATTGTCTGAACTTGGGATGGGAAAAGCCTCTCTAAGCAAAACCAAAGAGGGAGGACTGTAAAGGAAGCCCTTTTGAGAACATACGACGTGGGAAAAGACACCATAAACAAATTTCAAACACAAATGTCAGGCTGGGAGACAACACTTACAACATTTATTATAGGAAAAGCACTAATATCCACAAGAGATAAAGAGCTCCTAACATAATAAGCAGAACACCAACAGCCCAGAAGAAACAATGGTGAGAATATAAACAGGAAATTCACACACACAGGAAAACAAACACTCCATAAACATATGAAAAGACGCTCAGTCTCATTAATCAGAAAACTACAAATTAAATCCAAAAAATTGGACTCTAGGCTTTGCCCATTGGATTGGTAAAAATTACAAGAATTGATCAGATCTTGTTTTGGAAAAGCTGGGATAAAATGAGCACTTCCATTTGCTCTGGGGAGTATTGATTATATTTTGTTTGAAATTTTTATCTTCTTTTGGCAATTGTTCACATGTATTACATTTACAATTAATTCTTAAACAATGAAGGGTGATGAATATATATATTTTCTTCCATTTGCAAAGATTATGCATGCTCATTTTAGAAAATTCAGGTACAAACAAAAGTCACACCACCCAGAGCAATCAATCACCACCATTTTCTGAGTGTGCCCTCCAGACTTCTCCCTTCAGGGACATGCACACACAGACATGTAGGGGAGCAGTGTGTTCACAGGCCCATGTGTGAGTGTTCCATTTCTTCCTTCTGCTGGGGTCTCTGGGCAGCTGGACCGCCTCCCTCAGCCTTGGGTCTGGGCTCAATGCCAAAGCTCTAGGATGCTGTGATTCCCAGCCTCATTGGGGGAGGAGACCAGGGCCCCAAGGCAGCTGGGAGAATCAGCTACCAAGGGCCCGGAACATGCCCATAACCCTAACAGGCTGCAGAAAAAGGATGCCAGAGCCCTCCCATTCACAAGCACACGCACACCTGTGAGAAGTCAACAGTGAAAACACTGGTCAGACCAGAGGAGAGACTGGGCCATCTCAAAAAGACAGGTCAGAGCCAGGGGCCCGGGTGTGGCAGGAAGCTGGATCTGAGAGAGCTGACTGGAAGGTTCTTTTTAATGGTGTTCCACCTCTTAGTAGCTGGAGTTAAAGTTGAAACGAATGTGTTTAAATGGCTTGTACAAAAAGAAGGAGAGGAGAGGAAGAAGGTGGGGAGGGGAGGAGAAGGGGAGAAGACTGGGCGGGAGGAGGAGGAAGAGAAATAGTGTAATAATTTACAGGTGTAAATAACTCAAAATGTCAAGGGTAGCTTCCTTTCAGGCATGGCTGAATCTCGGGGCTCCGGGATACGATGCTGTGCATTTCATTTCCTCTCTTCTCCCCACCCATTTCTCCATTTCTTGGCTCTCTCTTCCCCAGTATTGGCTTCACTCTCCATATGGTGGTCTCTGCCAATTCCAGACTCGACTAGGAAGAGACTGATTTTATTTCCCCAACTCACTGGGGGAGGAGTCTCAAGAACTGGAGTCTCATTGGAACTGGAGTCTCAAGATTAAACTTCAGAACAGTCATGGGTCACCTGGCCAAGGATGACATGCTCTGAAGGGTCAGAGCTGGGTCAGCTCAACCAGAATTGCACCAAGTGGGGAGAGGTGGTTCTCCAAAGGAAAATCACAGCGTCGTTAGCAGAAGACAAGAATGGGTGCTTGGTGGCCCAAAACTGCAGATGTCACCATCATAACCTTGGAGGTCAGGCAGATCCTGACCCCACACTTGGCAGTTATGAATCCTGAACAAACCTGTATCAGAAAACTTCATTTTCTGATACAGTTTTTACAGGGATTTAAATCTCCATTTTGTGTTTTTAAGTTAAATAAAATGGGGAAAGTCCCAAACACAGTGCCCAGCGCATAGTGGATCCTCGATCCATGTGTATTTCCTCCCACTTCTCTCTGGATACCTGCTTCTCCTCTGACCTCTTTCCCCTGTCCTCAGAGGAGAAGCTGAGGCAGAGTCCTGGGAGAGGGCAGCTCTTCCCAGTGGCCTCGCCTCAGGGGAATAAAACTCCATGATCAAGGGACATGCTCAGAAAATGGAAATATCTGGCCAAGCCTTCAGAGACTTAATTAAAATTAATATTATGCCTTATCGAAGCAGAAAGCTCAACGCTGCTCGTGTAGAAGAATCTATTTAACCAATTAGCTGAGTCAAACAGGACCGTCCAGCCTTCAACAAGTCTTCTGCACTCCCTCTTGGCCCAGAGTTGCTGCTAATGCCATGTGCATTAGACAAGTGGCCCAGCTAGACAGTGATCAATATTGGGACAAGAAGGAGTTTCAGGTGAGGCTTGGGAGGAGAGGGTAGGCTCACCCTTCCCATCCTAGACCACCTTAGTTCAAAGGCACCGTGAGCATGGCTGGAAGATCGCAGACTGGTTCTACCACTCAGCAGCTATGTGGCCTCAAGCAGGTTAATTCACCTCTCTGGGCTGCAAGTTTCACTTCACATAGCTACAGTGAAGGTTGGACATAAAAGGCATACTGTGGAAACAGTAAATTGGTTTCCCATGGGCTGAATCTAACTAATTTTTCTTATTTGCCATTTCCACTTGAATTCACTGATGTTTTGAAAGTATTCCTATTTTGCATAGATCAAAATGGCAAAAATCCTGAAGTTTAATAATACATTCTGTTCGCAAAGCTGTGGGGAAACAGGTACTCTCATACATTGCCGGTGGTAGTGTAAATTCATACAATCCAAATGAAAAGAAACTGGGCAAAAATTGAAAAGTCACAAAAATAAAACCTTCAATCTTCGATATAATGGTTCCAATTTAAGGAATTTATCCTAGAGATTAAAAACGCCCCATGAAAAAAATAAGATAACCAGTGACAGTCAATGTTACACTATTTGTAATAATGAAAAACTGTAAATGGCAAATGCCTTTATCAATAAGGAATGGGTTCAGGGTTGCCAGGTAAAATGCAGGGTGCTCCTTTAAATTTGAATTTCAGATAAACAATGAATGCCTTTTTGGTATATGTATGCAGACAGGATGTCCTATAATATCATTTGCTGAACATGGCAACCCCAAATAGGTCAAATCAGCATTTGTACACATCAACACTATAAACACTTAGAATAAGAGAAGTTTTTTATTGAAGTGTTGTTGATGTACAATATTATACTAGTTTCAGGTGTACAACACAGTGATCCAATGTTTCTATACATTACAAAGTGGTAACCAGTATAAATCTAGCTACTACCTGTCACTATACAAAGTTGTTGCAATATTATCAACCATATTCTCTATATTGTACATTACATCCTATGACTTCTTTTATAACTGGAAGTATTTACCTTTGAATCCTCTTCCACTGTTTCACCCATCCTCCACGCCCCTCCCCTCCAGTGACCAGGAGATTGTTCTCTGTATCTACGGATCTGTTCCTGGTTGGTTTTGCTTGTTCATCTGGTTTTTTTGTTTGTTTGTTTGTTTTGTTTTTTGGATTCCACATGTAAGGGAAATCATACGGTATTTGTTTTTCTCTGGCTTATTTCACTTAGCATGATAACTCTCTAGGCCTATCCATGTCATTTGAAATAGTTGATATTTTTATTATAATGTGTCTTAGTATGGATCTCTTTGGGTATATGTTATTTGGGACTCTCCTTGCTTCCTCAACTTGAGTGTCTGTTTTCTTCACCAGGCAAGGGAAGTTTTCAGCCATTTATTTCTTCAAAGAGATTTTCTGCTCCTTTCTCTTCTTTCTCCTTCTTTCTCCCCAATAATGAGTGCAAATGTGACTACACTTGATGTTGGCCCAGAGGTTCCTCAAACTAGCCTCATTTTTTAAATCCTTTTTTTTTTTTTCTGTAGTTCCAATTATGTGATTTTCTCTACATTGTCCTCCAGATCACTGATCCATTCTTCTGCATCATCTAATCTGCTGTTTATTCCCTCTAGGGTATTTTTTCAGTTATTGAGTTCTTCAGCTCTGGTTGTTTTTTTACATTTTCTATTTCTTTGCTGAAATTTTCACTGGGTTCATCCATTCTCCTTCTGAGTCTGGTGAGTATCTTATGACCATCACTTTAAACTCTTTTTCAAGTACATTGTTTATCTCCATTTCATTTAGTTCTTTTTCTGAGGTTTTGTTTTGTTCTTTCATTTGGAATATATTCCTCTGTCTCCTCATTTTGCCTAACTCTCTGTATTCGTTTCTATAGATTAGGTAGATCAGTTACATCTTCTAGTCTTAAAGGGGTGTCTTTGTGTAGAAGAGGTCCTATGGGGCCCAGAAGTGCAACCTCAATGGTCACCTGAGCCAGGTGTCTCATGGGTGCCTCCTGTGTAGGTTGTATGCACCCTCCTGTTGTGGGTGGGCCATAGTTGGTGTGGACTTACGGTTAGCAGGGGAGTCTCAGGCCCATCTGGCTAAGAAGACCAACCATGACTGCTACAGGCACTGTAGTGTGTGGGGCTGGCCCTGCAGGGTAGGAACTACTTGAGGCCACCTGCAGGGTGTGGTAGGATGGGGGGCTACTTGGGCAGGGCAAGTTCACCCTGGAATATCATGGTGAAGCAAGTGGTGATGTCATGGTAGATGGAGAGTGTCAGAGATGGTACCAGGCCAGCTGGATAGGAGATTGAAAAAACCTGTGCCCACCAGTTCCTGCATTCCTGGTGAACATTCCAGAAGATCTCTGCCCCTCATGCACACACCCTAAAATCAGTCAGTGAATCCCCTTCCCATGTAACCCAGATACTTCTCTACCCAAGCTGTCTCTGTGCTGGGTCTTGGAGTGAGTGAGAGTGTGAGATCCATTAAGAGTGGGGTCTCACTTTCCTACCATCCCCCCTCTCTCCTAGACACAAGTTCTACTGGTTTTCCAAGCCACATATTATGGGGGCTCATCTTTCCAGTGTAGCTCCCCTGGACAGGGGACACTGATGTGGGGCTTGGACACCTTGTTCCTCAGAGAGAGCCTCTATAGCTGTGATATCCCTCCTGTTTGGGGCACCACACTGGGGGTGTGGGACCTGAGTAGATTATGTCTCTGCCCCTTCCACCTGCTTCCATGTGACTTTTCCTTTAGAGTCCTAGTTATGAAAAATCTGTTCTGCTAGTCTTCATTTTGTTCTCATAATTCTTCCATACATAGTTGCAGTTTTAGTGTGTCTGTGAGAAGTGAGCTCGAGATCTTCTTACTCTACCATTTTGATCCTGCCGACCATACCTGGGCATGGTAATTCTTTCTTGTGGGAGCTACCCTTGCCTTGTAGGATGTTGAACAGCACCCCTGACTTCTAACCTCCAGATGACAGCAACAACACAGGCATACAAATGCACATATACACCCATGCCTATGCATTCACACCCATATAGCTTTACACATGCACACACACAAACACATATGCACACATGAAAGGAGACATAGACACACACATACACATACATGTGCACACACACATACATGCATACAGGCACGTGCTTGTGTGCACGTGTAGTACACGCATACTCTATTGGTGACATTTGTCAGGGAAAACTCACCCCTAGATGAGAGCCACTGCGTTAGGTAAACTGTGGCATATTCATTCACACAGTTGGATACTTACACAGTTGTTGGGGGGTAAGAAAAGCAGCAGCTCTCCACGGACCAACAGGACAAGGTCTCCAGGCTATTCCTCAGGGCAAAATGTGTACACCACCTTCTCTGTAATAAAAGAGGAGTGGGAACTTATATTTTTATCTGCTCATCTACGCTAACAACGCTCTGAAAGGAGACAGAGAAACTAATGACAAAGAATGCCCTGGGCTGGGGAGGTGGAGAGGCAGACACTGGGCACATGGGCCAGGGAGGGAGAAGAGACTCTCCCCCACAAACAGATGTGCAAGTCAACAAATTAAGAGTAAAACTGATTATGTTGTCAATGTTTGGAAAATAAAAGATTTCACATTAAGCATTCAGATTTCTCAGTTTTCTTAAAAACCCAAGTCTGAAGCACTGGGATGGGGTCCTTGCCTGGAATCAGTTAGTGGGAGCTGAGAGGCAGCACTCCCTGCAGATGGGGCACCATGCCCCCCTCAGCAGTACCCATGTGGCCCCGCAGTAGCTAATTTAAGGGGCCCAAGAAATAAAATGGGCTCTCTGGCACCATCCCAAGCAAGGACTACAATCTCACTCCTCTCTGCCCCTCCCTGAGAGCCTTCGCCCACTGCCTCCATTCCAGGCCCTTCTGCTGAAGGCTCTGACCCCAGCCTGTAGATTTGCCCTCCATCCAACCTCTCTTTCCACCCAGCCACTCAGTGGCCCTGTGGACAGCCCATGATCTAGCACTCTGGCCTCCCTCTCAGACACCAGCCCCTTGCCATACCCTTACAGTCAGCACCACCAAACCCGGGGTCCAGATCCCAGTTCTTTTTGGGTGTTGAGTGCCACACCTGTTCCTCCAACCTTTCCAGAAATGCCCTACCCACAGTGAAGTGTGAATTGGGGAGCCTGAGGACTCAGGCTGTGGGACTGGGCTCACATCCCACTTCTGCCCCTGACTGGATATGACCTTTCTGTGCCTCAGTTTCCTTATCTGCAAAGTGATGTCATCCTAATGATGACTTCTCTCCATTCATTCAACAAATCCTTACTGAGCACCTATGGTGTACCAGCCCCAGGTCTAGGAACAGGGCATAGAGCCCTGTAAAAAGAGGCCAAAATCTCTGCTCTCATGGAGGGAAAAAAAGTAAAACATAAGAATTAAAATGCGTAGTGTGACAATGGTGATTGCCAAGCACACCCAGCAAGGCCTGACCGGGTCACCTGATAGACACACCAGGCCAGTTTTAGATCCAGACAATCTGTGACCTACATACAGCCAAAGGAAGAGGCACTGAAGGCTCCAGGTCCCCAGGGCCTTGCCCTGCATGGAAACCATGAGGCCCAAATCGGAGGGCCTGACAGCCACACAGTGTGAGATATGGGGCACCCCTCTCTGAATAGCTCAATCTTGAACACAGCTGAGGGCTTTTCCATTCTGTGGCTCTGCTCCAGTGGGACCCCACATATCATGTGGGAGGCAATACAGATCTCCCAGGGAAGAGGGCTTTGTCCTCCTGTGTTTCAGGAGGACCAGACGCCATTGTTCTAGGATGCTGTTCATGATTGCACCTCTGTGGCCTTTGCGGATAGGCGCCATGTTGGAGCTGGTCCCTTCTGCAAGGGAGGGCTCTCCATTTATATAGGATGGTCAGCAAAGGCCTGACTGTAAGGGTAACATTTCAGTAAAGGCCTACATAGCAGAAGAAACAAAGTTATGCAAATGTCTGGAGGAAGAAGGTCCCAGGCCAATGCAAAGGCCCTGAGGTAGGAGAGAGCCTGGCACATCTGTGGAAAAGAAAGAAGCCACCGTGGCTGGGGTGGGGACAGGAGGGAGAGATGGGGAGAGCATACTGAGCAATATCTGGGGCCTGGGCCTACTGGGCCTTGGAGTCCAGTGTCAGGACCAGCTTTCACTCTAAGTGTGGTGAGATTCATGGTAGAGTTTTGGAGCAGAGGAAAGACGGGTGGGGCACAGACCTGGTAGAGAGGATACCCCTCAGCAGGCTGTTGTGACAATCTAGGCAAGACACAATGTCACCTGGTCCCAAGTGGAGGTCCAGAAGTGGTCCAACTCTGCCAGTAGGTTGAAGGTGGAGGCGTCAGGCTTTGGGTATGGGAATGCGAGAGAAAGGTGGGGACCAAGAAGGACACCCAGCTTCTGGCCCAAGCCTCTGTGCAGGGGGACCACTGCAGAACAGTGGGGGAGAGCCTACGGCTGGGTTTGGCTCATGTTGAGTCTGAGGCTCCCAACAGACCTCCAAGTGGAGCTGTGTGATGGGCGGGAAGCAGGGCCCCTCAAAAGAGAGCCTGCGGGCTCAGCGCCCTGCAGGGGCCAACACACGGCCAGCGCTCAGCAGAGGACAGCTTGTTCTGTTGCTGATTCTACCTTTTCACCTGTTAGTGCTGTCTTCACTCCCCCCTCTTCATTGCTTATATTCTAGAATTGATAGTTTCAACCCCTCTCTTGTTCCTGTCCCATCATCCAGCCATTGCACCCCTCTCTGGCAAAGTCTAGTCACCCTTGTCTCACCTGTCTGCTTACCTTCTCTGTGCCTGTGTCTAGGCTGCTGGAAACTGTTGGAAACATGAGACACCCACAGATGGGTGTCACTGTGGGTGCCCTGAGAAACGGTAGTCTCTCCCTTGCCACCTGTATCCAAATGCCCACTGGGCCCTGGCCTCCTTGACATGTCTCTAATCCATCTCTCTCCCTCCATCCCCACAGTCTCCCCTGTAGTGGGCTGGATAATGATCCCAGGGATTACCATGCCTTGATCTCCAGAGCCTGGGAATGTCAGGTGATACCGAAGATGGGATTAAGTTAAGGATCTGAAGGTTGGAGTATATCCTGGACCACCCAGGTGCACCCAGCATCATCCCAGTGTCTTCATATAAACAGTGAGGCATGAGGGTCTGAGTCAGAGAAAGTTGCGAAAGAACAGAGCAGAGCCTGGAGTTTTCAAAATGAAGGAAGAAGCCACAAGCTAAGACAAAGCAAGTAGAGTCTAGGAGCTGGAAAAAGCAAAGAAAAAGATTCTCGCCTACTGGAAACTTCCAGAAGGAATACCAACACCTTGATTTTGGCCCAGTGAGACCTATTTCAAACCCCTGGGAGATAATTGGGAGATAATAAATTTGTGTTGTTTCAACCCCACGGAGTTTGTGGTGATTTCTTCCCACAATGACAAGAAATGAACATACCCTCTCTGGCCCAGCTTCTCTCACCTGACCTACTACATGAGCCTGGGATGAGCTACTTTGGTACACTGCTGCCGAAGATCTTTCAGAAGTCCAGACGGGGGCACCTGGGTGGGTGGATCAGTCGATTAAGCATCTGGCTCTTGGTTTCTGCTCAGCTAGTGATCTCAGGGTCCTGAGATCCAGCCCCGTGGCAGTCTCCACGCTCAATGGGGAGTCTGCTTAAGACTCTCCCTCTGCTCCTCCCCACCCCTCTCACTCAAATAAATAAATAAATCCTTAAAAAAAAAAAAAAAGCCCAGACTGATCATACCAACACTCTGCTTCTGATCTATGGCTCCCATCACCTTCAAGCCTCAGTTCTGCAATATGGCGTTTAGGATTTTGTGACCTGGCATGCGCCATCCTCAGTTCACCGCTTGTCACTAGTCATATATTATGGAGGACCCTTGCAATGGGAAAGCACAGAATGCCATCTCACCCAGGCTTAAGAAAAAGAAACTCTATTGACTTCCTGTGCCAGGGAAGCTTGGGGACTTCAGCACATCAGGATCAAGAACACTGCCAGGAATCCATCTCTTACGGCTTTAGAGCCATACTTTCTGCATTGCCTCCATTTTCAGGCAGGCTCTCCTCTCGCAGTGGCAAACACAGCCCCCAGCAGCTTCAAACTTGCATTCTACCAGTTCAGCCACCCCCGGGGGAAGGAGTCTTTTTCTCCATGGTGCCAGCAAAAAAAGTCTCAGCTCTGACACGCATTGACTACAATTGGCTCTCCTTGAGCCATGTGCCCACCTCCCAACCGGACCCTGTAGCCAGGGACAGGCAGGTCTCTCACCGGCTAGGACGGAATCATGTGCCCATACGTGGGCCCTGAGGGCAGAGTGAGAGAGGAACAAAAGGAAAGGTGGAATAGATGGGAGAGGAACAGGTGCTGAGGACACAGGAATGACATGGGACCACATATTGTCACAGTTCCTGAGTAATAAACCACATAGCCTCTTTCCACCCTGCCAATCCTTCTGCTTCAGATGTCCATTGTCTCCCCTCCTCATAGCATGCCTCCTCCACGAAGCCCTCTCTGACCCTCAGACTTGGGGAGTCACCTCTTTGGGGGCCACACAGCCCTGGGCTTTTCCCCATCTCTCCCGCACACGCTGACACTGTGTGGTAGTGGCTAACTCCCGCTGGTCTCTCTGTCCCCCTAGCAGCAAATCTGACAGTTACTAACACTGAGTAGAGACCATGTGCCCGGCACTCCCCAGAGAACTTCATGGGACACTGAGCTTATTTAACTCATTCACCATCCTCTAGAGGAATCCCTGATTCACAGCTAAAGACCAAGTCACTGACAAAATGTTCAAGAGAACCCAGGTCTCCACCTTGATGCTGCGCCCTCTCTATACACCACAGGGCAGCAGAAAGTGGGTTTGGTATACCTCTGTGTCCCCAGTGGGAGCTCTGAAAGCCATTCTTCCATTGCAGAACGCCAAAGACCACAGGTTCAAGGGTCCGGGGGCTCTGCCTCTTTGAGCCATTGAGCACAGTTTATAATATTCCTTCAGCTCAATTTCCTCATCTGTAAAATGGGAGAACAACAGTACCCACCTTGTAGGGTCGAAGCAAACAAAGGGAGATAATGCTTTAGCACTTAGCACAAAGCCTGGCATGTAGCAGAGCTGTCAAAATGTTAGCCTGGTGATGTCGAAGACAATGTTACAAGCGATTTGATCCTCTGATAGATTGCAGTAAAGAAGGGCTCCTCTTCCTTCTCCCATATCACACACAGCCAGGGAAAGTGGTAGTTAAGGGGACTCAAGCCTTTTCTAGTTCTGTTTAAAAGCCTTGCCACACTCTCCGGGAGCTGAGGTTTTGATACCCGGCTCTTCTCAGAAGACAGTGCCCCAAGAGCAGGAGAAGCTGGTCCAGGCTGTGGTTGCCATGGAAACCATTGAATGTAAATTTCATTTTCTGCCTTGCCCAGCTAAGCTATCGATTGGGCAAGAAGGAAAGAAATTGGGAGCAGGTTCCTTCCCAAAGTGAAACACAAAATGCAGACCCAAAGTGAAAAAGGAAGGAAGAGTGATCAGGTGGAGTGAAACCTAGTTGGAGAAAAGATGAAGCAGGGGTAAGCTGCACTCGCCTACCAGAGGCAGAGGCAATGGAGGACCTCTCCTCTCCCATTCACCAGATGTCTCACGCAAGCAATATTCCAGGCATCAGACCCCAGCTCCCAAGACAAGCTCTAGACTACCAGCTGTGTGATCTGGGGCAAGAGGATGAAACTCTCTGAACTGTTTCTTCATGTGTAAAAAAAAAAAAAAGTTGCTAAAAACTGCAACCCAATAGACTTGCTTTGGGAACATCATCACCCCTGCATCCCACAGCCTCTTCTGGCACGCCTTCTTCCTTTCTAGCCTGAAATCCCTCCCATTGCTGTCACCAATGACTTCAGCACCCAAGGAAGGTTTTCCATAGAAGCTCCTGCAGGAAAGTTTGAATTTGCCCATGAAAGAAGGAAAGAGGAAGACTGAGGAGAAGGACACAGGACAGGTTAAGTTTTTGATGGAGCAAATCTGGAGTGGAAATCTGAAACCAAGAGTGCTGTAGGGGAAAGGAACCATAAAAGGGTCAGGGTCAGGGGACAGACTTGCCAGCCCAAACAAACCCCACGGTGGGGTACCTTGCTGGTATGTGGAGCAGCTGTGCCCTCTGCGGCAGTGGGCGCTGGTGCCTGTCTGCTCCTGGTTCCCTTCAGGGATAACTACCCAGGGTTTCTGGGTCTCAGCAGGGAGGGTGCTGCCTTATCAAGTCCTGGGGCTGTCAGTGCTGCTCCGTGGGGGTGATCCAGGGCAACCCGGGCCCCCAGCATGCCAAGGGTGCCCTGTCACATGCAGTCCTGGTGGCTGCACCCGCAGAAACACTAATTGGGAAGTGAGACAAGCAGAGTACCTTTAATGAGCTACCTTGTTGTAACTCTAACTGGTTGGCGCTATTTACAGAGATTCTGCTAATGAGGTGCCTGTCAGGGGGGAGCCCACAATGGGGGCAGGGAGGGAAGGCGGCCCAGCCTGAGGGAAGAGGCAAGACTCAAAGGGAAGAGGCAAGGAAGCTCATCTTTGCTGAGGTCCTGGGCCAGTGGCCCCTTATCTAGATGATCTCACACATGACCTGCGACCCTGGAGGTAGGCGTGAGGTGCTCAGGGAGAGGAATATGCCAAAGCCACACAGGGAATCCAGTCCAGGCTGCTCTTCAACCAACCAACCCCTCAGGGACCTGCTGCAGGCAAAAGGCAAGTACACCCAGAACCACTCTAAGGTGCCCAGAGGAGCATAAGGTCCGTGAGAAAAGCACTGTCTGGGAAGGAGACCATGCCCACCCGGCCTTCCACTTGCGTCTGGACTTAGAAGATCTGAGACTCGCTCAAGAGTGTGGTCCCCCCTCTACCCCAGCCCCAACACCTCTTCTACTCCAGAGTTCACACATCTTGCTCCATAGGATGCGATTCCCCATGGGCCGGGATTCTCCCAGCCATGCCTCAGGGCCCTCCTCCCCTAAGTCCAGGTGGCCCTGAGCTCTGAGTCTCCACCCAGCAGGAGAGGAATTTGCTCTGCGTCTTCCACACTCTCCCGGTCCATCTACCTTAGACTGAGGAGTGGATTTGGCGGGTAGTTTAACTGGATTCAGGCTGGGTCAGAGTCAGGTGCAGGGCTCAACCTCGGTCCGAGGCGGGGCTCCAGTTGGGTCAGGGCGGGGCTCAACCTGGATCCAGAAGATTGTCATCTTGGGTTTAGAGTACCACTCTTGTGGCTGAAATTAGGAGAGATAAGAACTCGGACCATTGGTCTTAGTTTTTCTACCTGAGAATGGGATTAATAAAATCTGCCTTTCGGGAATGTCGTGGGATCCCGAAAGGAGTCATGAAATGGCTTTGCAAACTCTAAGGTGCCGAAGCCCGGCCTTGTTATCATATCAATTAGCAGGGGGCATCCGGGAGCTGATGCTGAAACCAAGCCCTCCACCCTGGTAGGGGCACTTCTCTGGCTTATCCTCTCATCCCACTAGGTCCTGAGCTACCCTCTCCCCTTCTCTATTCTCATTGTCACACCCCCTCTCCTCTCCTACTACCTGTCAAGATTGGCATCTCTTTAATTATAACGTCTGTGTGTTTCCTTAGGAGATATGTAATTCCTCCTGACAGCCACCTATTTAAAATGAAAGTCAAACACTCAGAATTTTGTTTAAGAGTTGAATCTTGGGGAGAAAATGCATTAATTGCTAAACGTTGCTGATTTCACTCTGATGTGGTAACAAAAAGAATGAATATATATATATATATACATATATATATACACACACACGCACACGCACACACGCACACACACAAGAGGACCAATGAAAGCAGCAGAAGGGCAAGGATGGCGTCAGAACGTCAGAACCAGAAGCTCATCTCAGAGCCCGTGTAGCCAGACCCCTTCCTTGTTTCACAGGTGAGGACACTGAGGCCCAGAGAGGTTAAGTGACTCTCGCTGAAGGTTGCCCAAGCCTCGAAGATCCAAGGCTGACTGATGCCTACAGGCTGCAGTGGCCTCCTTGCAGCAGCTGGTTGATCTGGGGGAAACAAAAGCAATGCATTCCTTCCGCCTATCAGCACTCCGGCCATCTGGGGTGCTGCCCGCCCTGCAGGGCTGCTGTGTTTGCAAGTGCTGCCTGCCAGGGGTCCTTGTGCTGGACAAGGGGCCCGCAGAGACCCTCCTCTGAGGCTGGAGATCTGTGCCGCGGTAACCAGGACAGTGGGCACAGACCCACTGAGCAGCCATCTGCAGCAGCTGAGCTGTGAGACGCAGGTGCCAAGGGCCTTTGTCGGCAACCAAGACGGCGGTCCATGGGCCAGATCTAGGGAGAGTGCCCAGTTGGGCAGGCAGGGCAGCTTGCATAGGCTCCAGCCCTGGCCCAATGTGCCTCCACAGCCTCTTGGTGAAGAAGGGCTGCTTGGAGGGAAGCCACAGGTAATGTGTGGATGGAAGCCACTGGAAGTGGATGGAGCATCATTTCTGCACTCGGGCAGCTATCCGTTCAGATTCCTTCTTTGCTGGGCAAACTCGGTGAGCTATTTCAAACTCTCTGTGTTTCTGATCCTGCATCTGACCAATGTGATTCACAGTACTGATCACACAGAGTCGGGCTGTGTGGCTGATGGGTGGGTGTGCCTGCCATGTCCCAGTCTAGGGCTGCCCTCTATACCAATAAGGCAGCAGAAGCTTAGACCAGCAAGCACAAAACAGGAGCTCAAAGGCTATGCTCAGCCACATACGTGTTTGCAGAAGTGCTGTCACACAAATGTAATCTGAAGGTGCTCTGGACACGGCCTGAGCTCCCCGAGGGCCCCATACCCATGCTCCACGTGGGCTCACAGCCAGCTGCTTCATTCGTGTGCATCTCCTGACTTGGCAGCCCTGGAGGGATTCTTTCCTGCTAGCTTAAAAAGATGAGAGTCTTGCCCACATCCTCTCCCGCTCCCAGGCAAAACCCCATGTCTTCTCCATCCCAGCTCTGACAACGTGGCCTTGACCACGTCCAGTTTCCCATGCAGCTGGGAGCACCTAGAGGTCAGGGGCCATGTCATATCTCTGCATGAGCAGAGGTCGGCTCTGGGTAGATACAATCATTCAACAAAGATGGGTGGCATCTAGGCTCTAGGGACATAGCTGTGAACAATCTTTTTTTTTTTTTTTTTTTTTTACTTGATAGAGATCACAAGCAGGCAGAGAAGCAGGCAGAGAGAGAGGAGGAAGCAGGCTCCCTGCTGAGCAGAGAGCCTGATGCGGGGCTCGATCCCAGGACCCTGAGATCATGACCTGAGCTGAAGGCAGAGGCTTAACCCACTGAGCCACCCAGGTGCCCCATCTGTGAACAATCTTGACAAGGGCCAGGTCTTCCCAGAGCTGATGTTCTAGTGGGAGAGGTGAACAATTAGCATTTACATTAACAGGATAGTTGAGATGAAGAGGGGGGAAACAAGGTGATTTGCCAGACCATCCAGTGAGTGAGTGAACAAGTAAGAATGGAAATTTCGGTTCAATCACACCGGAACCTTCCATAGCCTCAGATAGGAAGAAAGGTGAATAAGGCTCTGGGAGGAACTGAATCTTCAAGTTTAATGGTTCAATGAACTCTTTATCCAGAATTTGACTCATTGTGCCCACCCCCACTACTACCTCCCTGGACCAAGCCCTCATCCTCTCCTGCTTGTGTTGCTACTAACAACCTTGTGACTGCCAGCCCCAGTTCTGCCATTGATCCCTCTGTAGTCAACTGCCAATGCAGCAGCTACAATGATCCTTTTAGAATGTTAAGTCAGAGTTCCATTTGCCTATGAAAAACCCTATTGGCCCTCTTGTCATTCTGAGTGAAAGCCAAGGTCTTCCTCTGTCTTACTTAGAAGGTCCCATGTGACTTGACCACCATGACCTCCTTGTCCTCACCCTCTTGTCCTCTTCCCTTCCTCACTCTCCCCCCTTCACAGTGATCTCCTTGCTGTTTCTGGGAATGCCAGGAACACTTCTGCCTCAGGACCTTTGCGCATGTGGTATCTCTGCCTGAAATGTCTTTCGCTCAGATACCCACACAGCTCCTGCCTTCCCTCCTTCAAGTGTTTGCTCAAGTGTCATCTCATTGAGACCTGTCCTGACTGCTCTCTAAAATGCCAGCACCCCCTGACACTTCCTACCCTCCCCCTGCTTTAGACTTCCTTCTTAATGGCTAACATCTTCAGATCTATTATATTTATGACTCTCTTGTTTATCTTCTGGCTTTCCCACTAGACCAGGGAATTCTCTCTGAGTCGTTCACCCCAATATCTAACACAGGGTCTGGCACACAGAAGCTCCATAAATCGATGCTGGAAACATCATTGATCTTAATGATGAGACAGACAACAGAGGGGCCCAGGTGGGGATGGAAAAGCACCAAGTCACAGTAGGAGCTGAGGGCAAAGCTGAGACTGGAGCTGCTACATCTCAGCTTTTGCTTCATCCTCTCCAACTGGGTATTGGGAGCTGGGCATCTCCAGGCATGGGGACTGACTTAGCAGGGAGGAGGCAGGCACCAGAGAGGAGGCTCTCCCAGTGCGGGCATGAGGGCATTCTCCTGGGAAAGGAAGCCACCATTTGCCCTATATGCCAGGCCACAGAGCTCCCAGCCCCAGCTTCCTAGCACTTTCTCCTTTTGAAGCAGCGACCCCACATTGAGATGGGAGAGGGGTGGTTTCCTAGTTCCATTCTCACCCCCTGCTGCTGGACCCCTCTTGACCAACACTGCAGCCTGCCCTCCAGAACCAAGTTCACAGGCTCAGTCTGCTCCCTTGGGATCCTTCCTTGGCTTCTCATTGCCCTCAGGATCAAGTCCCAAGTCCTTCGCCTTCAGAGCCCCGGCACCTGTCCCGTACTCTCTCTAGGGTTACTCCTGGGTAAGCCTCAAGCTCTGCCCATATCTGGCACAGAGGAAGTCTGTGGCTCCCTGCCCCTGAGCCCACACACGGGCTGTGCCCCAGCCAGAATGCCAAGCCTATTCTAGTGAATGCCCCATCCCCGTGAAGCCCACACAACAGCCATCAGTAGCAATAATACTAGCTTGACCAGACAGTGCTGAGCTTGACTGCTCAGGTTCAAATCCCAGCTCAGCCAGCTCCTAGAAGTCACCAGACCTCTCTGTGCTCAGTCTTCCCATCTGTAAAATAAGTACACTATTGCTCACCATTTTTAAGGATGAGCAGGAGACAAAACAAGCTCATGCCTGGCCTGGCTGTAGTGCCTGGTCATAATAAACCATCAAATGCTAAAAAACATAAGGAGGAGAAGGAAGGGGAGGGATCACCACCAGTTACGGTTATGTCCCTGTGTGTTGAGCACCTCACACACATCATCCCATTCTGATCCACTCAGGAGCCCAGAAAAGAAGATACTGTTCATGCTCCCATTTTCCAGATAAGGAAACAGAGGTACAAGGCTGTACCTGGGTCTTCTCAGGCCTCTGCTGAGAAAGGCAGGGGATACTCCCATGTCTCAGATGAAGCTAAAAGCAGTTAGCTTTTCAAAGGGTCTACTGCCAAGTTTCTGCCAGACACGTTAGCTGCGGGACCTCATGTCCTCAAGACAACCATCTGATCATTTGCAGATGAGGCCATCGAGGCGGCGGAGACTTGCCTTAGATCACCAAGCTAGGAAGTGGTAGGTCTGGCTGGCTCCAGATCCAGATCCAGTGGTCTTTCATCCCAGCCACAGAGCTGCACATCATGTTTGGCTCTCCCTTCTAAGGAGGACCTGTCTAGAGAGAAGCAGCAAGTCAACGGCTGCTGGCGTCTTTGCCTACAGAACCCACCAAGGCAGTAGGACGACACCACACATGAGCCAGAAACTGTGTGGGAGGGTGGTACCAGGGCCTGGTCATTTCTGCTCTAGGCAGGGCACCGCTGGGCTGGCAAGACTTTCCCAGAGCTGTGCCGCAGACCCAGCCTCCATCCTTCCCTCTCTCCCTCCTTTCAGAAGGGTCAGCCCTGCACTGAGGTGTGGAGCTCTCCCATCCATGCTTGCCCTCCCCTCCTTGATTCTCCACAGGCATAAATCCCTTGCAATTCTCATCTTGGCAGCTGCTTTTCAGGGACCCCAGGTGCCAAAATGCATCATCTTTCATCCCAACTGCCAGGAAGACTTCTCAGGTCATGGAGTCACGCAGGGCCCTGAAGGTACGGGAAATGACACAGGGCTTTTGTGATCCCCAGGAGTAGAGGGCTCCCCTGAGGGCTGGAGTCTGGAGCCCTCTGGCCATTAGCACAGCAGCTTTTCCCCTTCCTCAGGGGAGAGTGACCAGACTGAGAATCAGACAGAGTGGGTGTTCTTGTACCAGCTCCTTAGGCTTGTCTGGGCCTCAGTCTTCCTCATATGTGAAACGGGCATGCTGATACCTATGCCACCACATTGTCCTGAGAACTACACAAAACACCTGCCTTTAAAAGATGGTAACCAGGAGTGTGGGATTTTAGGTCTGTCTCATTAGAAGCTAGTGATCAGAATTGGGAAAAGTCTCAGAGCCCTATACATTTATTATTCAGATGAAGCACTGGAGACAGAGAGGGGGAAGGAGGCAGGAAGGCCCGAGCAGAGGTGGACTTGTGTCCCTCGGCCCCGCCCCAAAGTCCTAAATGGCTTCGTTGCCATGCATCCTCAGCTTTGCCTTCAGCTACTGGCAACCCCAAACGTGTGTGTTAGAACTCATCAAAAGGTGTGCCAGGTATGCCCAGGCTCCCTGCTCTCACCCCAGCCCTGGGCAGCTCTGGGGACTTGATTGGGAGGGAAACCCAAGTAAGCCTCTGTACTTTCATGAAGACTGTGGACAGCCAGAGGGCTGCTCGGAGGCTGCGTTTCCAGGAGATGCCCACCACAGAGGCAGTGGGAGGCAGAGGCTGAGGCTATACCCACCTCCTCTGCTAAAGAGATCTCTAGGCCACCTCTCTAGAAGATATAACAACCAGAGATACAAAGCTAGGACTGCCTCGGGAGACCTCTGGGGCACAAAGACACAGGATCACCCCTGTCTGAGCCAAAGACAAGACAAGAGACAAGAGGTAGGCAGAGCGACTTGGAGACAGAACAAGACACAGAGAGACCCAGGGTAGAGGATGCCGGGCAAAACAGATGGAGCGGCAGAGACTGAGACGCAGAGAAATGGGGGAGGGGGGATGCAAAGGAACGGCACACAGAGAGAGGAGACAGGGAGAAAGACGGTGCCAGGGGTGGGGCGCAGCAGGGGCGGGCGCGCGGCCGGTCGGGGCACTGGGCTGCGCACACCTGCGCTCCCGCTGGTGGCCGAGGTCAGAGCCCCGGGCCGCCTGCCCGCCGCTCCCCAAGCCTTTGTCCTGTGGCTGGAGCGCGTTCCCGTGGGCCGGGAGCGCCCCCTGCCGTCCCTGGAGGGTCCGACTGCAGAGAGCACTCAAACCCCGCGCCCCGAGCCCCGCCGCCCTTGGGCGTCCCCTTGTCCACTCGCTGTGCACAGGGGAAACAGGCCCAGTGAGAGGACAGGAGGGAACCTCAGCCGGCCGGCGCCTCTGTTAGGACCTAAGCCTCTGACTCGGTGCTTCTTGTGCTGATGCCTGCCGGCTTTCCCAGGGCACAGTCTGAGTCCCGGAGGTGCTGCGGAGTGTGGGCCTCCCACCCCAGAGGAAGCCTGCAGCCCGGCCTCCACCATCCACGCCCCCCTCTCCTGTGCAAGACTCAGATGGCTACGCAGAAGGCAAGCAGCACAATCGGTGAGCTGAGCCGCCGGGACTGCGGCCCTCGCCCAGCGAACCCCTCTCCCCTCCCCAGCCCCCGCCCAACGAACCGCTCATGGCAAGAGCCCAACACGCCCATCTTCGCCCAGTCTTCAGATTTTTTCCCAAAAAAGCCAGAAATTTTGGGTTTTTATGGGAATGCACACAATCCTTACCCTTTTCAAAACAGGGTAAGGGGGGAAAATACATTTGGACCACAAACCACCCGCCCGCACTCGCAGCTAGGAGTGTCCTAAAGCGCTCTTTCTCAGATTTCAGCCGCCCCTCTGACTCGGGCTTTCCGTGGGTGTGTCCTTAAGAGTTTTCTTCACCTAAATATAGTTATGGAAAAAGGAAACTCTATAGCTCTATTATTAGAAACCCAGTATCCTGCCTGCCATAAAAACCAGGTAACCTTAGAAGGAAAATGGGACCATTAAAACTAAACGTTTGGTTCTGTTCCATCTCACACTACCATATTTGGTGAGAACCTCACCTTTGAACCATTGATGTGTTACCTCTGACCTCAAGGTCCCTGGCGATGAGCCCAAAAAAATGGATCTTTCTAGGACCCTAGCAGTGGCCTCTGGGAGTCTAGGAACCTAGAGAGGTCATTTCATCTGTGTCACTGTCACTGTCACTGTTCCTCCCAGAGCTCTTCCTCCCAGAGCCCCCAAAGTGGAAGCCTTTGGGGGAGGGGGACCTGCCCTCAGAAATTAAAGCACAAAAGGCAGCAGAGCTGACCCAAGAGGAAGTAGGGAAACAGAACAGACTTGGATCAAACTAGAATATTCCAAGTGATTCCCATTGGAGGCTGATGACTTTGTTCCTTCCTAGCAAGGAAGGAGCTTGATCCTTCCCGTAAGGATCAGCTGTGATGCTCCCATCATCTGGGAAATGCCAGTCAGGGCCTGGCAGGAAGCAGAGGGGAGAGAGGAGCTAGGACCCATCCTGACAGCCCTGTAGGGGGAGAAGCGAATGGATGGTGTATGAGGGAGGAGATGGAATGGGGCATCTAGGAGAGAAAGGAGGGTCTGGGTGGGGTTCAATGCCTTGAAGGCAGGTCTCCAAAAAAGTGATTTCTTTACACAAATCATTCTCCTGCTTCAAACCTTCCAGGAGCACCCCCACTTGGGGACCAAGACCAAACTCTGCATGCTTAGGAGGCCCCACAGTAACTGTCCTCTCATTGGCCCCATGACCTCTGTGCTCCCCCCTCCCCCAACCCCAGCCCTACTGGACTGCTCTCCTGGTGAACAGGCTGCAGATGGATCTTGAGAATGTGAGTAGGAGTTAGCTGTGTGAATCAGACTGGGCGAAGGGAACAGGCTGCACCGAGGCGTGGAGGTGTGAAACAGCATGTCGTGTTCTGGGACTCGGAGAAGCCTGAGGACTGGGGCAGAAACCAGGATGTGGATGAGACCATGGGTGAGCAGGGCAGGCATGCAGTGGCATCCCAGTGCAGCCATGGAATATTAGACAACCTAGACAAAATTTAATTAACTCTCCACCAATAGATGTAAAGGGATTTCTATATAGTATTGTTGAATGAGAAAAGCAATTTGAAGATAAATATGTATAATACAATCCCATTTTTATAAAACAATGGCCAAAATACTCTGTGAGTACATATACATAGCTATATATGTCTGCATAGGATTTTATTAACACAAAAGAAAAATACAGAAGGCAACATACTGGGTGTTAACATGGGTTTTCTTCTGGAAAACCTATTATGGGGGAAGGAGAACCAAGAAATAAAGGATATAAAAAATCCAAATGGTGGGGCACCTGGGTGGCTCAGTGGGTTAAAGCCTCTGCTTTCCGCTTGGATCATGATCCCAGGGTCCTGGGATCAGGCCCCACATTGGGCTCGCTGCTTGGCAGGGAGCCTGCCTCCTCCTTTCTCTCTGCCTGCCTCTCTGCCTACTTGTGATCTTTGTCTGTCAAATAAGTAAATAAAAATCTTTATTAAAAAAATCCAAATGGCCTCTCAAAAGATGTATGACCACAGTTATGATGAATGTCCACATCATCCACCCATCGCCAAAGCTGGACAGGTGGGTGTGGTCTTGGCCCATCCCTGCTCCTCACCCCATGTGTCTGCTCCAGTCTGGATGACAGGGACATCTCCCACCCCCCCCCCCCCCCCCCCCCCCCCCCCCCCCACTCCCCCCCCCTCTCGGTTTGAAGGCACCCCCCCCCCCCCCCCCCCCCCCGCCGCCATCCACCTGAAACACACACACTACATTTACTTTTGGGTTCTCCCACCCAGCCCATTCTCCACACAGCCAACCCCCTCATGGTCCCAATTGCACTGAAAGGGAAGCCCAGCCATCAGCATGGCTCCCAAGCTCCTACTCATCTGGCCTGGCCATATCTGCAGACTCAGACCTCATTGCTCCGCTGTCCACTGCCAAGTAACCTATGCTCCCAGCCACTGTATTTCCCTCAACTCAAACTTTACACCATTCAGTGCAGACTTTGTTGCTGTTTGCAACAGTCACAGTTACAGTTCTGAGCATTCAGCATTTATTAAAAACATTTAATCCTCACAACAACCCTATTAAAGGTTATAATGTTTTTTGTTGTATTATATTTTGTAGGATGGAAAACTGAAACACAGAAAGGTAAGTAATTTGCCTAAGGTCGCACAACTAGTTAGTGGTGCAAGTGGTCCTGGAGCCCGATCTCCTGAACCACTGCTCCCTCTCTTATGCCTTTGAACACATTATTCCCTCTGTATGGAATTCTCTTTAGTTTCTGTCTTCATTTGGCTAAATCCTGATCACCACTAGATCTCAATTGAGAAATTGCCTCCTCCAGGAAGATTTCTCTGATGCCCCAAATCTGGGCTAGACATTGTCTTGATGTTCTCTTCTATAGCCTGTCTCATGGTGTTCTAGGGTTGCTGAACATCCTTACCAGCCTCTGAGCTCCTTGCAGGCGGGGACCTTAGTTTACTCTTTTGAAGATGGGTCCCAAGTCCCTAGCACAAACTAAGCTGGTGTTAGGAGCTCAGTCAATGTGTGCTGGATAAAAGAGTGACTATTAGTATTTCATATAGGCTAGGATTTGCTTGCTCCACATATGGGCAGGGTGAGGGGGCAGGAGGGCAGGTCTTGATTGAGCCCCTTTCAGCACCATGGAGAGCTCTGCGGCCAGGCGCCTGTGGCTTGGCCAAGGGTCTCTGGTTTTGCTTCTTTGTTCTCTGGCGGCTCTGAGCTTTGTCCTGGCCAGGACCCTCCAGGCATGAAACCTTAGCTGGTTTGTCTGAGTGGGGAATACCTTAGGGCAGAGGGGGAAGAAGAGGAATCTGAGGGCTAGAATAAACCAGTCCCTTGGGCAGACCTGCATCCCCACCCCAGGGCCCTATCATCAATCACACCCCACCTCGTATACACTTTTTAGCCAGCACAAAGTTTTAAAAAGTAGTTAGAGAGCCTGTTGGAAGCAGCGCCAAATCTATGTGTTTTCTGGAAGTATTGAACTAGAAAGAAATGAAAACATCAAAATACTCTTTGTACCAGGCTCGAATTGAGCCCTGCCTCATTCAGTCCATGTCTCGGCCTGACTAGAATGATGAAGCGATGGAGGGGAGAGTGGGTTGAAAAGGAACAAGGCTCAGCGGGGAACCTCAGACTGCCATTCGTGGACCGCGGGGCAAGCTCAGAAGGAGTCCCTGCTCAGGAGGAGAGCAGAGGAGCAAGATTGACAGGTAAGGAGATAGAGGGGGAGGGGGCCCCTGCTGGAAGAGACTGAGACACAAAGCAATGCTGGCAGACTGGGGAGAGGCTGGCAATGGAGTAGACAGACAAGCCAGAGCCATCAGTTCTCCAAGAAGGATGTGCAAGAGCTCACCAGGCAGCCACAGGGCCCCAAGGCAGAGAGGACAGGGTGTGTGAAGGAAGAGATGTGAATCGCATATCAGCAGGAGCCAGAGGACAACACTAGTTAGAAACACAGCCAGACAAAAAATCTCTGAGGTTTTTGAGTGTCACTTACAGCATGGCTGGAGGATCCCCAGGAAAGAACTTGATCTTAGATGACCAGCGGGTCTTTGTCACTCCTTGTTCGAAAGCACATTTGGGGGCCAAATCCTATGCTAGAGTTTCCCAGTTGTGCACCAGGCTACCACAAGGCTGAGGTCCCCACCACCAGCGACATTCATTGTGTGTGTGTGTGGAGGGGTGCCAAAGTATGAAGAGAAACCAGGTTCTGGGAGTCCGCGCCATAGCTGGGCTTTGCCAGCCCTAGTACTGGCAAGCTAGAGGCAGCCACTCCTCCATGGCCAAAGATTTGGGAAATGGGGGTGCCCCAGCTGGTCTCAGCTGCAACCTGCAGACCGAAAGGAAATGAGTCATATCTCAAGGCCATGGAGAGAGAGATTCCTGACTCGTTTTGTTTTTACCCAGCATTGGCTGAGCACTTTCTTTGTGTGCCCATTACATACGTCAACAGCCTGAATGCTCTCAACAGCCATCAGAGGTGGGCACAGCTGTTACACATTTCTTTGCCCCAGAGCTCAGAGAGGCAAAGCAAGTTGCCCAAGGCCACCAGAGAATTAGCAAGGGAGCTGGGACTCTTACAAGAGTGTGCCAGACACAGGCAAATGGAGCAGTGTGCATCTGCCTTGCTCTCCACCCACATTCCAGACTCTCCTTTGTTCTTCCCCTTCTCCAGCTCCTCGCTTTTGAGGACTGGCTTCCTGCTTGAGAGAGAGAGCTGCCACCACCGTGAATCACACACAGTAGGGCTGGGTTCTGCGCATTTGGGGCCTCAGCCATAGGTTCTGCTGGGAAATGGGAGGATCCTGTCCCTCCTGGTCCAAATGAGCCAGACACCCACAGGAAGAAAGTGACAGACCGGCTCCAGGCACAAGCCCCACCTCTAGCATTTCCAGCCCCAAATCGCCTTTTTGCCCCATCTGTCACCTCACTCTGGGTACCAGCCCTCCTGGCCCTGACCTGTTCTAGACCCACTTCTTGGCCTCTAGCTGAACATTTCAAGGATCTAGCCTCTGGCCCCACATGTCATCCTCTTAGAAGCAAATCCTTCCTCGGATCCACTCTGTGCCGATGTTCTTGCAAGACCCTCATGTCTATTTGTTCATTTAATCCTGACAACTACCCCCATATCACAGATGAGAAAACAGGCAGAAAGCGGACACCATGGTTGTGAGTGGCTAGACCCAGGCAACGTGACCCCAAGCTCTGTGCTCTTAGCACCCTGCTGTCTCTCAGTGACAAGTGAGCATGTGATTCTGGATGTTCAAGGTACCCATCCAGCTGGAGGGCTTGGGGTTATGAATTGGGATTCCCTGCTCCTGCTTGGAGCCTGTCCTTGGATGCTTGGGAAGGAAGGTGCAGGGAGCCTCCAGCCGTGCGCTGGAGGACGGTGTGCTCTGGCACTGGCTCTGCCTCGGCAGCAGGCGAGCTTACACAATGAAAGCTAATTCCTCGGTTGTAATGACTGGAAGAACTGCTGGCTTCTGACTCCTCGCATAATTACTGTGAGACCTCCGTAGAGTAATTCACCAGATAATTACATGGTAGCGGGTGGGGGGTGGGATTCTTCTCTGGAAGGTAAAGAGGTAGCATTTAATTTCGAGGGGGATGCCTAATCCTATAATTACTCAGTAAAGTCCCGTATTCCCGCCAACTTGATTCCCTAGGGCCAGCCTGACCTGCAGAACCAAATCAAGCAGGAGCTCTTCCCCAAGATGGAAATTCGAGACGGGAGCAGGGGGGTTGATGGGGTCTCCTGGAGCATCTTTACATGTGAATTGTCCTTAGAGCCTCAAGATACAATGGGAGAAATAGGCAGGGCAGGGAGTAGAAAGTGCTTTAATATGCTGAAGGTGAAACAGACACAAAAGGAGAAATCTTCTCTGTCCCCAGGAAAATCTGCTGTTCAGTGTGGTCATCAAGGCTGGGGCTCAAACTCATGGCATCCCAACCTCTCTGAGACCACCTTTCTTATCAGGCTAAGGGGGCTGAGCCACCCTGCATTGTTGTGCCTTCTCACAAATAGTACTGCTTAACCAATACTCCAAAACACAGAGGCTTCAAAAAGCCACCATTTATTGCTCATGGCCTGGCAGCAAGCTGGTAGCTCGGCTTCAGCTGTGACTCATTTGCATGCCTGGCGACATGGCTATCAGCTGGGGCAACAGGTGACTGGGCCACATGCCTCTCATCCTCCAGCCAGGGAGGCTGGGCTTGGTCACATGGCAGCTGGGCAGCTCCAAGAGCCACAGTGGAAACGTACAGGGCCTCCTGAGACCCAGGCTGGGAACTAGAACACCATCACTTCTGGCCACATTCTATTGGCCAAACCAGGTCCCAGGGTGGCCCAGAGTCCGTCACCCCTTGATGGGAGGGCATGCAGCACATGGCAAAGGGCACAAGTACAGGGAGGGATAAGAGATGGATCCACTTTGGTAATCCATCTACCACAGCTTGCTTCATGGGGTTGTTGCAAGATTTGTGACACGCAGCTCACAAGGTTCCTTGCACACATAAGTGTTCAGGAAAGTGGAGGTCTGCTTGTTATTACAAACAATGATAAAAGAAGGCTAGTGGCAGGGAAGGGGATGAACTCCTGGTGCTTAACATCCAAGCTGCTGGTCTTCCCCTGAGCAGAGACAGCAGTGCAGTAGAAACACTTAACACAGATGGGAAATGAGTCCCTGTCCTACCTGCCTCGTGTGACCTGGGCAACTCACTCCCCACTCAACGCATGGGTGTCTGTGGCACCAAGTGGGAGTGACCGCACTCCACAGAAGCAGCACAAGGATCAGAGTGACACCCTACATGCCAGGACAAAGTGGCCCCAGCCCCCTGGCTCCTTCTCTCTCTCTCTCTCTCTTTTTTTTAAGGTGTATTTATTTGAGAGGGAGAAAGGAAGAGAGCATGCATCCAGGCAAGCAGGGTCGGGGGGCAGAAGGAGAGGGAGAAAGAATCCTAAGCAGACTCCCCGCTGAGTGTAGAGCCGGGTGCGGGGCTCAATCTCACAACCCTGAGATCACGACCTGAGTCAAACCAAGAGTTGGATGCTTGACTGACTGAGTCCCCCAGGCACTGCTCTGTCTTTTCAAATCTAAGCCCCACTGCCCAGAGGGTTTTGTATAGCTGTATTTCCTGTTGCTTCCAGTACAAGAGGAGCAACAGATTTCCTTTCTTTTTCTAAAATTACATTATTCTATAATACAGAAATGCTTTTTCAAACTGAGTATTTCTTTACAAAGATTCTGGTGCATTCCCTGCACCATAAGCCCATTCTGCCCCACCGCAACACCCCCAGGCAGGGAACTAGAACACCATCTAGAATTAGCTAGGGAGTGGGGGCCCACAGGATGGGACATGTAACCAGGGCTCCTCCGCCTCCAGCCCAGGGTTGGGGGTGTCAAGGGTGGGCTCGTCTAGGGCAGGGAGGTCCAGCCTGCTGCAGGCTTTCTAAGGCCACGATCCCAGCTACCTGTAAGCCAGGCCCGCTTTGTCATGGGAGAATTTGCTCTACAACAACCTTGACCAGGCAGGACCATAGCCTCATACCCTCCTCCAGTGGTCACAACAATTTCTTTCCATAGATTCAGTTATCATTATACAAGTAATTATACTCTCCTTTTGAACTACAGAGAAACGTGTGCCTGGGTGGCTCAGTCGGTTGAGCATCTGCCTTTGGCTCAGGTCATGATCTTGGAGTCCCGGGATGGAGCCCCACATGGAGGGGGCTCCCTGCTCGGCAGGGAGTCTGCTTCTCCCTCTGCCCCTCCCCCGCTCATGCTCTCATTCTCGCTCGCTCTCTCTCTCTCTCAAATAAATATATTTTTCCTTTTTTTTTTTTAAGATTTATTCATTTGACAGGCAGAGATCACAAGTAGGCAGAGAGGCAGTCAGAGAAAGAAGGGGAAGCAGGCTCTCTGCTCAGCAGAGAGCCCGATGCGGGGCTCGATCCCAGGACCCTGGGATCGTGACCTGAGCCGAAGGCAGAGGCTTTAACCCACTGAGCCACCCAGGCGCCCCAAATAAATATATTTTTCAAAATGAACACTGCAGAGAAGGTTAAGTCCTGCCTGCCCACCACCCCACATTGCAAATCCCTCCCCCAGACCCCACTACAGACGTCATCTTCACCTCCCCCAAACCACCACAAGTGCCGGCACATTTCACTTCCTTCCAGAACTCTTCCTCTTAATTAACATATATATTAATCAGTTCCCGTTAATTTACATGTAATATATATGTTCCCAGAGAAGTAAGATGTCTAGTGGGAAGTATATAATAATTTGCAACATTCTTTTCCACCCAAACTGTAAATATCTCTGTGGATGCATATAGATCTGGTTCATTCTGTTTAAATGTTGTATAGCATTCTGTAGTATGAATGGACCACACTTCACCCATCCACTCCTTAGTTGATAATAAAATACTCACTACAGCACTCTTCTAAACAAGTCTTTAGAACAAGTATTAACTCATTTAATCCTTCACTTGAACCAACCATGAGGTAGACATTACTATTATTTCCATTTTGTAGTTTTGAAGAAACCATGGCACAGAGAAGGTAGGTGACCTAGGTAAGATTACACAGCAAATAAGAGGCAAAGGCCAGGACTTGAGCCTATGTAGTCTTGCTCCAAAACTCGGATTCTCAACCACAATGCTATCCTGCCTCTCACAGCATCTGTGTGTGAGTTGTTCTGGATTTTGTTGGTTTGGGTTTTTTGCCTTTGCAAAAGTAACCCAGCCATTTTAATTCACTCCAAGACCTTTTCTTAGAATCGAGATTTTCCCTTTGTTGCCCATGTCTTTGAACTTGTGGCCAATTTGCCATCAGAAGCCCCTCCCTGCACTTTATCTGCTCCCAACCAACCGCTCAGCCTTTCCCATACACCTGGGAGCCCACCATGGACCATCCCAGGGCATCTTCAGAGATGCTGCCAACAGTCAGAAACCCCCTAAACCTGTAGACAGTCGGAAACCTCCACCTGTCCCCAAGCCCGGATGGGCTATGGGCCTTTCCTTCCTGCCTCACCCTCTGCACCCAACAGAATGTGGAGTCCTCCCTAAGGCATGTGGAGTATTAGCTCTCGACAGGGGGCTTCCCTGGTGCAAGGAGAGTATCTCTGTCCCACATTCAGGGATCAGCCTGGGGCTCAGTCAGTCAGGACAGGGCTGAGTAACAGGAGAGGGACGACCCTTTCCAAACATTGGCATCCTTAAGACTAGAAATGCTGAAGTGGCCTCTGGGTCACTAAGTGCAGCTCCCTGAAGGGCCAAAATTGTGTGCCAAGACAGGATGGCAGAAAGCAAGGAGGCACATTCTGGAAATTCCAAGTGATTCAGTATCGGGGACATAAAGCAGGGAGAAAGAGGAGCTGGGGGCAGGAAGGGGGGGATGGTCAGAGACTAAATCAGGGAGTCCAGAATGCCATGCTCAATTCCAGAAGCCTCTCTGAAAGGTCAGAGCAAGGAGCTGGACCAGCAGGAAAGGGGAGGGTGTGGCAGGAAGGGACATGGCCTGAAAGTGCAGAGGAGTGGACCCAAATGGGTGCCAGAGAGTTTCCCAGATCTGAGAGAGGGAACAAGGCAGACACCTACAAGTCAGCTGGAGCCAAGGCATGGGGTCTGAGAGCCATGGGCAGTAAAGACCACAGGCCCGTTCTGTATTCTCCAGGAGCCATGGAGGTGTAGGCCTGGGGACAGGAGTGAGGGAGCTGGGCTCAGGGAGGATTTCTCCAGATGAGAAAGGGGTGGAGGCAACTATTTCCAGGAGTAGCTCCCCCTGAGGGGGGCTGAGGCAGAGCTCCATTCCCCGGGGGCCACAGGGAAAAGAGCCTGCCAGAGCTTCTGCAGAGACCGGAGCATGGTACAGGGTAGAGGTCCTCTGCCCATGTTTCCTCAGCTCTACTCCTCTTGACTTTTCCTTGAATCTAGTGGTTTGCGGGGCAGAGCCTTCCAGGAGCGTGTTGGAATTGCTCTGCTGCCAGTGGGTAGAGGAGGCAGCAATGCCAGGGGTCCCTCACAACCCAGCCCCTCCCCAAGGGTCACCCCCATTGCTCCCAGATGGTCCTGCAGCCACCAGAGAGGGCACAACCCTTTAATGACACCATACCTACCAAACAAGGGGGTGCGGCCCCAGCACACAGCGGGGGCTTAACAATTACTTCCCAAGGGACGTTCAGTCACACAGGTTGCCGGCAAAGGTCTGGGCTGTCTGAGCTCAGCCCCAGCTGGGCCGGAAAAGAATGATCAGATCCCCGGTAGACATCAGTTAACATTCTGTTAAGCCAACATCCCACGGCCATTGCAACATTAGCTGCCTTCATGAAGACACAGACAGGATCTCTTTTGATTGTCTGTGACATGTGCTGCATGTCTTGGGTGGCATCGATCCTGAGACAAGGGTCAAGTTCAAGTCCTTTATTTAGGAGCTGAATCTAGGTAGCACCAGCAGGGAAATGGGGCTGAGACAAGGAAGGGAAGGAGATCAATGCTGTTCAGCCTCAAACCAGTCACCTAAGCTCTCTGATCTTTGTTTCTCAGGAGAACTGGGAATAGTAATACCTCTCTGAGAGGATTTGGGGGAGGTTAAAGGGAAATGACTGGCAAAAACAAGGTAGGTCATTATGTTGCCATGCTGGGGGCCCTCTAAGCATCAAGCCCTGACCCAGAGCAAAGGATACACCTACACCCCATGTATGCTGGACTGCGGGTTCCTGTCTCCTGCCAGGCCTGGGGCTATTCCAGCCTTGCCCAATGGATTCTGCCCTCTGGGATCCATGCTGGTCCAAGGACATGATCTTTCTTTGGGACCACAGGAACCCTTGGAACGCCCCCCATGGAAAGCAGGGAGGGGAGGGCTTTTCATCCTGAGCACTGCTGGCCTTTTTGGACCTTTCCAAAGGTCAGCAATCCACACCACCCCAAACCAAGAGTTCTTCCAGGTTGGGTGGGCACAGCCATGAGGCCATCTGGGCTTCGGCACAGGCCCATCCTAGGCAAGGGGTCTGGAATCCCAGGGTCCATCTAATACCTGAGTCAATCAGAGAATGGTTCCTCCTTTGCTCCCCCACAAGTTGCCCTCTGACCTTGGCAGCTTCCTTAGCCCTTCTGTGCCTCCTTTGCAGCATCTTTAAAATGGGACTAACAACAGTGCCTACTCTCTGGCTTATGGATGGGGGTGGGGGTACATAGTAAGTGCTCAGAAAATGCTGGCTGTTAGTGCTGTGCTGGAAGAGTGGTCAGGGTCCCAGATGTCAGGGCAGCCCAGGGGCAGAAGCTTAAAGTCAGGTGGAGATAGATAATATCCCTGTGGCCAACTTCATCAGGAGCACCAGGGAGCCCCTGTCACACCCATGACACTCCAGGCAAACCAAAGCTCAGGGTACAGCGGACAGAGCCTGCCCCAGGGACACAGCCAACGAGGGGCTGACAGGTGAGCCAAGGAAGGAGGATGGGGCTGTTCTGGGCCCCAAGCAGGCCTAGGGTCCAAGATGTGTGTATGACCCAAACTTGGTTAGCATTGTCCTGTGTCTGGCATGTCTAGTTGCTTACACAGATGGCTTCACTAGTCCTCACAAGGTTCTGTCAGGTAGAGCCCAGAATTAACCCATCTTTCAGATAAAGAAACTGAGGCACAGAGCAGTCAGGTGCTCACTCTGGGGGTGGAGCCATGGTTCTTCCCAGCAAGCCTGCCTGAGAGTCTATGCACTTCTCACCCACTGCTCTGGAAGCAGAGGCACTCCCCAAAGCTCTCCCCTCCCCTGTCTCAACCAAGGATCCCACATCTCCTCCCTATTCCCTCCCTCAGGCTTCACCTCTTCCCTGATCCACCCGCCCCCAGGCTCCATCTCCTCCCCGCACCCCTCCACGCTCCATCTCCTGCCTGGTCCCCTTCCTCAGAGTCCCTTTCCTCCTTTGTGCCCCCCAAAGCACCATCTAACTCCCAGGCCCCATCTGCATACCTCCCCCACCGAAGTACCCCATATTCTCTGCCTCTTTCCCTGATATGCACTCCCCCACCAGCCAAATCTCTCTGACCAAGCGGGATCTCTGAGTTTGGACATTGGCCTTGAGGGACCCTGACTCAGAGGGCCAAAGAGAGACATCGAGAGTGCTGTCTACCTCCCCTTTCTCCCGGGACCTGCAGGGCCGAGACCCCGCTTAGCCCTCTATGCTTCAAACCTGGGCTCTGCACCCCTACCCACCTGCTGCAGGCAGGCCTGGCCACCCCCCTGCAGAAGGGGGTGGGCAGAAAAGCTACTTCCCTCCGGGCCCACAGCTTCCACATCAAACCCGTCCTCATTAAGAACCGCCGTGTGTGCCAGGGTGACATCTTTATTCGTGCGCCCGGAGACTTCAAAGCCTTCAGGAGATCTCCTTGGTGGATTAGACATGAAAAATGTCGGAGATGAGATGGAGCAAAGAAGGAGACGGCCGCTCCGGATGTTAATTAGGCAGGGGGTGGGGGCCCACAGGATGGGACATGTAACCAGGGCTCCTCCGCCTCCAGCCCAGGGTTGGGGGTGTCAAGGGTGGGCTCGTCTAGGGCAGGGAGGTCCAGCCTGCTGCAGGCTTTCTAAGGCCACGATCCCAGCTGCCGGTAAGCCAGGCCCACTTTGCCATGGGAGAATTTGCTCTACAACAACCTTGACCAAGCAGGTCCCCTACTGACCCATGAATGTGGATTGAGTCTTGCCCAGGCAGGTCCAGGAGGAAGGGCCCAGGTCACTCCCAAGGAGCTCACAGTCTGGGGAGAAGGAAGGAGCAGTCCCAAGCCCTGGCAGTAAGCTCTCTGGGAGAGACTGGTACAGGAGGCCACAGGAGCTGGGATGCCAGGTAGAGGGGACAACAGATGGAAGCTATTCTCTCACTGGAGGGTCACCAGCGGGATCCAAACTGAGTTGGACTAGGACAAGCAAGCCACGGGTCATCTTCAGTATGGGGCAGTGTGGGTCCTGAGGATGCTGTGATGGCTCAGCAGGGAGCTGGATTTGGAGCAGGGGTCCAAAGGCTGGGGTGCAGTCAGGACATGGCCGTGGTCCTAGAGGAAGACACAGACCAGAAACAAGGAGCAGCCACAGGCATACAGAGAGGGCAGATGGGTGGGAACCAGTAGGTGGAGGGGCCCTACTGATATGCAGATTCCTGGCCCTGGGACCAGGCAGAAGCTGGGCCATCCCCTAGGTGAAGACAGGTGTGGGGAGGATGCTGAGCCTGGTCTGGGGCCTGCTGGCTTTGAGGTGTTCCAGGAAACCTGCTGAGATTGTCAGAGCTGGGGAAGCTTTGGGACCAGAGCTCAGGGGAGGCATGGGAAAGGGTGGATGGCCCATCAGCCACACACTAGATGTACACGCTATGGGGGCAAGGCAGGCTCTGTAGATGTCCTATGTCCAAGGAGACTGTGTCATCCCTGCTGGGCCAAGGCCACCACTGGTGCAGGAGGGGCAGGGGATGAGCAGCCAAGTCTGGGGGGCAGAAGGCATGGTCTGACCACGTAGAGGAACAAAGCGAAGGGCCCGAAAAAGGACTGCCATCCGGCCCAGGTGCCATAGGGGACCCGAGTTCTGTCAGATCAAAGGTACCATCTGCTTTAAAGGCCAAGGGGTAGATGGGGCTCCCATGGTGCACCATGGACCTTGCCCAGTGCCAGGAAAGGTAGATGCTCAGACCAGGAAGTAGGATTCTGGCTGCTCCATGAGTGCTTCCCAAAACATGTCCAAATGGGGTGGGAAGAGAAAACCTCCAGCTCAGAGGGCAACTGAGAAAGAAATTTTTTTGAGCTTTCTTGTCCCTGCTAGAGGAGGGGAGAGAAAAGCTTTTTCTCCCCAACTCGGATGGGAAGGGGGAAATGGAGCTACTGATTGGCGCATTGGGAGTGTCAACTTTGATTTGGTGGGCGTCACCTGGGTGACTAATTGGGAAAAGCCGAGGTCTCTGATCAAGAGGCCGCTTCGTTGTCCCCTGGCAGAGAACTCGGAATCTGTGCCCGCCATGGAGCTGGGCGCTGCTGCTCCTGGCCGAGTGGCAGCCCCTCAAGGACAGGCTGGCAAAATGTTTGGCTGTGCTACTATGCCCCAGTGCCCCACCTAAAACTCTCCCCTGCTTCCCTCCTCCCACCCCCAAAGACAAACGACTCTGCTTTTCTTGTCAGGGGCCAGGCAAAGGGCAGCTCTCTCCAACCCTGGGGGAACCCTGCCCTGCTGACTGACGCCTGGTAAAGCCCCACACTACTGCTCTCACCCTCAGTCTGAGCTCTCCAAGAGCAGGGCCTGTGCCAGAGCATCTGTGGTTCTGCACCCGGTCCCTCATTCTATAAGTGGGAGGGACCCCGGCCTGCCCAGGTTAGGTCTGGTCTCAGGCGAGCTAATGGACGGGAGCTCTGGGCTGACCAGATGGCCCAGGCTTGACCAATAAGAGAGCTGTATCTCCCTGGTCACTGCGATTGGCTCGGGGTGGGGGTCACGTGACCCTGGAAGAGCCACTCAGAGGCGGAGAGTGTCCGACTGAGCTTTTGCACTTTTGGCCGGGGGTGGGGGTCATTCCTTTTCATTGGGGGTCCTTAAGCTGGTAGGACATGACAAGAAGAGCATGGGTGTCTGAAGCAGGTTGGGTTCCCCAGGAAGTGGACTTTCAGAGTTCAGTGAAGGGGACGGTCATTAAAGAGGGTCCTGAGGATCAGGCTCTCAGAAGTCTGGTAAAGACAGCAGGGTGAACAGAGGGAGAAAAGACAGGCTCAGCCACCTCACGGGGATCCCTGGAGCTCAAGTGGTCCCTTCAGGGTTGTCTTGAGTTGGGCTGAGGGAGCCAAGCCTTAGGCTCTCTCTATTCTTCCCATCCATCAGTCACTGGGTCTGGGCCACCAAGGGAAAGTATGTGACCGTAGGCAAGACAGTTCTTGGCAGGTGGAGCAAGAGTTGAGACCTGTCTGCTTGACAGCCCTTCCAGCAGACAAAGGGGCAATACGTCCTTCCTCAAACGGGGTAATCTGTGCAGTGCATACAGGGTCCACCAGAGCGGCCATCTTTGTTACCACTAGGGAATGAAGGGAGGGAGGGAGGGAGGGAGGAGGGAAGGAAGATATCAATCCAGGGCAAAGCAGAAGTAAGAAACGGAGCCATGTTGAGACTCAAAGACCTTGTTTGAACCCCTAGTTGCTGAGCTGCCTGATCCATCTGAACTTTTTACTTAAGCCAGTTTGAGTTGGGATTCTGTCCCTGGCCAATGAGAGGGGTGGGAACTCAAACCAAGCTTGGTCTAATTAGTCATTTTAGGGCTTAGCATAGGAAGGACTTGTGATGACAAGGACTGGAGAGCAAGGAGGGATCCAGGGGGTCAGGAAGGAGAACACTGGAGCTTAGGTCAAGGCAGCATAAGTCATGCCTGGGCCATGTGAAACAGGGCAGAGTGGGGGCGAGGAAGGGTAAGCAGGCCAAGAAAGGAAGCAGGGAACACAGAGCTGAAGGGATATCTGCACATACCCACCACACCCTCCACCTCCAGCCTCCCAATGTCCAGAGATGCAACACTGAGGGACACTGACCCTGGCCAATGGCAGTCCCACCTTCCCCTGGCCACAGTGTTTGCTTCAGGAGGTGGGAGGCTCACCCTAACAGGACCAATCAGAGTCCAGACACATCATACCCAAGAGTTCTGCCAGAGTTGAGATCTCTGGCCAGGACTCTCTGTTCACTTTTCCCCCCACCCCACTTCCTTCATGTGGTCATCACCCCATCCCGCCACCTCCTCTGTGTGTCCCCCTCCTTCAACCCAATTACAAGCGGACTTCTCCTATTTGAAGCCCCAGTCTTGTGCACTCTGGGTCAGACCTTTGGGGCTAGGAGAACCTCCTGGGGGCAGAGCTTGGTCTCCAGCCACCTCCGATGGCTGTCACCCCCACCTTCTCAGCAGGCTTGGCACGCCTGAATATGCATTTGCTTAGGAGTTTCAGAGAGAGGTGTGGGCTCAGAAGGAGGGTGGGAGAGGAAAGGGGAAGTTCCATGGCAGGGACACATAAAGGAAAACAAAGCTCAGCTCAAGCTGACGATCATGTCCTCCGGGCTCTGTGTAGGATGTCCAGTAACACAATTAGAATTAAGAGAGAAAGCAAAGAGATGGGGAGGGAGGGAGGGAGTGCGGCTGCATTAGCCTTTCCAAAGCACCCCTCTCTATGCCAGGCTTGCCACTGTATTACCTCCAATGCCCACTCAGCCCCCCTCATGGTAGGTTTTGTTCTTTCCCTTTCAGGAAATGGCTTATCAAAGAGCTCATGGCAACTTCACAGGCTGTTTCTTTCATGGTATAGAATTACGAACAGGGGTGGTATTTGGAGTAAAGTTATAACAGAAGACAGAGAAAGAAATCTGCAAGAACGATTAAGTGATTCCCAGAATGAGTCTCCACAATTACAGATTATCCCAGCTGGAAAGACTGTGGAGTCACAGACTAGACACCCCATTTCACAGAAGGGTAACTGAGCTCCCCAGTCATCCCCAAATCCTCAAAGAAATGACAGGACCAAGCTTAAAAACCCAGGTCCCCAGCCTAGCCAGAGTCTCTAAACACCGCCCCCCTCCTTGAGCTTCAGTTCCTCCTTCCAGAGAGCTCGGTGTCCCTCCCTGGGTCAGTGAGGGGAGAGAAAGGTGGGCAGAAGGCCCTTCTGACTGAGCTCTGATCTGCCTTCCTTTTGTTCAACCCCATCATCTTTTGTAATTAGAAAATAAATTACTTTTTCTGAAAGAAATATGCCTGGTTCTAGCTATGTGGATAAAAGGGATAAGAGGGAGGGAGCTGTCCTAGGCCTGACAGGTGGAGAACCAGTGTCCTATCAGCAGGGCCAGCCAGCTGGGGCCTACAGACAGACCAGAGAGAGCAGGCCGGGGGGAGGGGAACAGCAGGGAGGGGATGTGGAGATGGGCAGCTTGGTTAATGCAGACCCTTTGTGTTTGCACACCAGTGCAGCAGCCAAGAAAACAGAGCCCCAGCAACTTTGAAAGAGAACCACCAGGATTAACACTCCAAAGGGAGAATGGGTCTCAAAGCAGAGCTCATTATGCCCCGCCCCTTTATGTGTGTGAATTGACAGCCTCCCTCCAGATGTGGTTATCTGTTTGGAGTCTGCAAGGCCAAGGCTTCCACAGAGGCCAAGCTGGCCTGTGGATCCCACCCTGGTCCCCCCACTTCTCGCCCTTCATGCATCCCACCCCACCCAGCGACTCAGCCCATCTGCACTCCCACTGCCACTGTCTGCATGGAGACATTATTACTCCCCATGACCTCCTCCTGGAGATCTCTGCTCATCAGGTCATTGGCAACCACTCCACTCCACCCCAACTGGATTCCCTTTTCCCTCCCCTGCTGTGGTTTCCTCGGGAGCACACATGACCTTCTAACATACTACCGAACTCTTCTCTCATGTCTCATCTACCTCCCCACCTGGGACGCAGACTCTCAACGCTGACTGACCTGAGGAGGGGCTCTTGATGCTGATGTAGCGTGAGGAGTCCAGACCCACTGGCATCCTGGCTGTACGAAGGCCACAGCCAGTCCTGGAAAAGGACTAGCCTTGTGGGTGTTTGCCTGGAGCTTACTTCCCTGTGTCAGGCCCATCTCCCTCCAGCGCTCCTTAAAAGTCAGGACATGGGGCTATGAAGCAAAGCACAGACGGGACCCAGTGCTCTTTGGAGGGCATCGTTATGGAGACAGCTGAACCCAGGAGAGATGCCCCAGGGAAAGGAATCTTAGAGGTCAAGAGCCAGGCAGTAAGAGCCAGCCTCAGTCCCTACATGGGGAGTCTCCTCAAAGCCAGCTGCAGAGACCAGAATTGTGTCTGAATTAAGGAAACTGTCTTCAATGTTGTTGGCATCCTTACCTGCCCAGGAGCTGGTCTACAGAGATTGTCCCTTGGCTGAGGAGCACCACCTAGTAGAGACCCCTGGGAGGTTACACAAGCCATTTAGCCACACCCTCAAGAGGGTGGGCAACCACATCTGGTGGAGAGGAGCACAGAAGCCCCGTCCCCTCCTCTCAAGGTAGCACAACTCTGGTGAGATTTATTCTTCAGAGCTCTTCCCTGCTCCAAACCCAGGGGAGGAAATAGAGGTTTTCCACGATATTAGAAGGTGGTCAATATCACTTATAATAATATAAACACACATGCAATAAATGGCCATTTTCACCTATTAGTTGGTGAATACCAAAAGTTTGATAATACACTAATGAGGGTGCAGGCGAACAGACACGCCATCCGCCATACGGGGCACTCTGGCGATATCTGCCCACATTACAGACGCACATGCCCTGTACCCAGCATCCGCCTCTGGGAAGCTCACCTGTGGCGATAAAAGGACTTGAACTTGGAGATGGGTGTACACAGATGGCAGGCAGCCAAAGACAGAGAAACCATCGCAGTGCCCATGCAAAGGGACTGGCCACGTGGGCCATAAAGTGGCCCTCCACAGCCATTTTAAAAAGAGGGAAGCAGATCTGTATGTGTGACTGTGGAATAACCTGGCAAGAAGGCTATTAAAATAAAAAGGCACAAGGCAGAACACCTGGTATTATGTGCTGCTGTTGGGGAGGGGAGATAGGTCTGTGCATCTGTGCAAAATACCTCCAGAAAGATGCTCGTAAAACTGATGAGTCTGCTGCCTCTGAGAACGGGAACCAGCCGTCAAGGGTGGAAGACGCACTATATTCTGACTCTTATTTATACGGCCTTGCCAAGAAAAAAAGTGTAACAGTATAAAATAGTAACAGATGTTTGAGACCCAGGGGAGAAGAGTACAGCAGCAGGAAGCAGCAAGGAGGGCCCAGGGCTTGATTCAGCAGGAAGACGGGCAGTGGTACCCAGCTGCCCAGAGGTGCCTGGGAAGAGGGGGGAGGGAGAGAGGCTCCTACCACCTGGACCCAAGCCCAGTTAGAGGTAGGCATCCCGGGGGAGCAGCCCTCAGGAGGATCCCCACCAGAGGGAAGCCGATGCAGGTGCCAAGGGATGACCTGGAAGGATCCACAGGGGATGAGATAGAGAGGGGAGCCCAGGGATAGGAGTCTGCCTCAGGAACCCCAAGCTATAGCCCTTGCCACACATACACACTTACTTAAAGCACCTTAAGGGTTTCCCGTCACTCTTAGGGTAAAGATAAAAACACTTCTCATGGTCTGTAGGGCCGGGTGTGGTTGGCCGGACCCTCCTATGGCCACAGTCCTAACCCCACCCCACCTCCCTGTGAATATGCCCCAGGTTCACCTTCCTAGAACCCACCAAGTCCCTCCCACCACAGGCTCTCACACAGACTGTTGTCTCTCCATGGGAGGCTTTTCCTCACCCATCATCTTCCCTGGCACCATTCCACCTGGCTACCATCCTTTATGTTCATCCTTCATGGAAGCCACCCGACCCCTGCCTCGGGAAGTGGCCTCCCTCATGAGCACTCACCTCTTAAACATTTGCTCGTGCCTCTGATGGCTATTTGTGCAAGCCTCGAACCCATGTCTGCCTCCCCACACACGACCATTTGCTCCAGAAAGGCAGGGAGCCCCTGCTTTTATTTTATCTTCTATTCTATGCTACTCAATTCTATTCTATTCTACTCGATTCTATTCTATTCTACTCGACTCGATTCAATTCTATTCTACTTGATTTGATTCAATTCTACTTGCTTTTATTCTATTCCACTTGACACTATTCAATTCTATTTCACTCAATTTGATTCGATTCTACTCTACTCGATTCTATTTTATTCTATTCTACTCAATTCTATTCTATTCTACTCTACTCAATTCTACTATATTCTACTCTACTTGATTCGATTTGATTTGGTTCTACTCAATTAGATTCTATTCTACTCAATTCCATTCTATTCTACTCAGTTCTATTCTATTCAACTCTACTCGATTCTATTCTATTCTACTCAATTCTATTCAACACTATTCTACTCCATTCTATTTGATTCTACTCTACTCAATTCTATTCATTTCTATTTTACTCTACTTGATTCTATTCTACTTGATTCTATTCTACTCTACTCGATTCTATTCTATCCTATTTTACTCTACTCAATTCTATTCTTCTCAATGCTATTCTATTCTACTCTATTCTATTCTATTCTATTCTACTCAGTTCTATTCTATTCTACTCTGCTTGATTCTATTCGATTCTATTCTACTCTACTTGATTCTATTCCATTCTATTCTATTCTACTCAATTCTGTTCTATTCTACTTGATTCAATTCTAGTCTAGTCTAGTCTACTCGATTCTATTCTATTCTGTTTTACTCAATTCTATTCTACTCTACTCAGTTATATTCTCTTCTATTCGATGGTGTTCTATTCGATTACTATTCTATTCTACTCCATTCGATTCGATTCTATTCTACTCAATTCTATTGGATTCTATTTTATTCTACTTCATTGTATCCTATTCTACTTGATGCTATTCTATTCTACTCAATTCTATTCAATTCGATTCCACTTTACATGACTCAATTCTATTCTACTTGATTCAATTCTATTCCACTCTATTCTATTCTATTCTACTTGATCCTATTCAATTCTAGGCTACTCGATTCTATTCTATTCTACTCGATTCTGTTCGATTCTATTCTATTCGATTCAATTAGATTCGATTCTACTTGATTCTATTCTATTCTACTCAATTCTATTCTATTCTACTCGATTCTATTCTATTCTACTCTACTCATTTCTATTCAATTCTACTCTTTCGATTCTATTCTATTCTACTCGATTCTATTCTATTCTACTCAATTCTATTCTACTCTATTCAATTCTCTTCGATTCTATCCTATCCTATCCTATTCTATCATAACACACTTAGAAGCACAAGCCATAAGAGTGCAGCTCACTGAAATTCCACAGTGTACACACCTGTGGAAACATGACCACATTCCAGAAAATTCTCTTGTCACCCCCACTCCACCAAGGGTGACCACCATCCTGACTTCCACCAATTAGATTCACGCTCTCCACTTTAAAATTTCTCCATTTAATCACATAGCATGTGCTCTGTGTGACATAGGATCCAGGTGGCCTGTTCCTGGCAGGCAAGGGTCCACCATAAGGATATCCTGTGAACTGCTTCTGATCTGGGGTGGCTATGGATAACACCACTCTGCATGCTCTTGTTCAAGTCTTTTATTTATTTATTTATTTATTTTTTAAAATCTATTTGACAGAGAGAGAGAGCACAAGTAGGCAGAGAGAGAGGGGGAAGCAGGCTCCCTGCTAAGCAGGGAGCCTGATGCGGGGCTCGATCCCAGGACCCTGAGATCATGACCTGAACCGAAGGCAGAGGCCCAACCCACTGAGCCTCCCAGGCACCCCTGTTCAGTCTTTTTTTTTTTTAAGATTTTATTTAGTTTTCCGACAGACAGAGATCATGAATAGGCAGAGAGGCAGAGAGAGAGAGGAGGAAGCAGGCTGTCCGCAGAGCAGAGAGCCCGATGTGGGGCTCGATCCCATGACCCTGGGATCATGACCGGAGCCGAAGGCAGCGGCTTTAACCCACTGAGCCACTCAGGTGCCCCTGTTCAAGTCTTTTAATAAACGTGTGCAGACTCAGGCATCCAATCACCGGGTGGTGAGATAAAGGTGTGCTCCACTCTAGTAAATAGCAACTGCCACATGATTTCTGGTATGGGTGCATAGAGCCACACTCCCGCCCACCCCAGGCAAGAGGGAGCCATGTCCTCGGCCACGCCATTCCCCTGGGGTCTGTCCTCTTCACCATAGCTGTTTGGATGGAGCACATCAGTTTTTACTCACCCTTTATCTCCATGCCTGACACCATGGGTAGACATTTAATAAGTATTTGTCAAAAAAAGGAGAGAGGGAAGCAAGGAGGGAAGGAGACAGAACAGGAGAGGGGGAAGGCGGGAGAGAGGGAGGGAAGGGGAGGAGGGGCTTTCTCTTAAATTGGTTTGCTTTTGCTTCTGAACCCTCAAGCCGGCAGGCTCCACGGAGCCAGCAAGAATGCCCTCAGCCCTGGGGACAACTCCTCAAGCAAAGATCAGAAGTCTAGGACAACATAGGCACTTTGATCTGTCTCTTGCTAAGATGGAAGAATTCCTGGAGGGTTGGCAGGAGGTGGACACCTCTGGACCCGCACAACCTCCCCAGGAAGGAGCGAAGTCAGGAAGATGAAGAGAAATGGTCCAGGTAGCAACTCTCAGGCTGGGAACAGAAAGCAGAGAGAATCAAAGGCACTTCTAAAACAACCCTGGTCATGGAGGTGGGGGCACCGGGACCACTCCAGGAGGCCAGGCAGGAGGACTCAGGTCAGCCGGCTGAACCTCTCCTTTGTTTACAGGGGCACACAGCAAAATCAGAGAGAGGGGCAGCAAAAGGGTATGCTATAATTCAGGCTTCCACACTAAGTGGAGAAAGGGAATGGGGAAGGTAAGGTCAGGGAAGACCCGCTCGCTCAGATTGACTCCTGCATTCATGCATGCTTTCCGGGGGGGGGGGGGGGGATTGGTGTGCATGCATGTGTTTAATTTAAATTTAAGCAAAAGAAAGCAAAAATTGTCCTAGTAATATCCACGGAAAGAACATACAGAATATTGTTCAGAGGCTCACGTCTAAGGGCATTAACGAAGTCTGGACTCACTCCTGGAGGCCTGACCTTGGGTTGGGTGCTGTCCCAACTGCTTTCCATGGGCTAATCTGCTTCCTCCTCCCAGCTCCGTGCAGTGGACACTACCCCATCCCATTCCCGAGATGAGAAAACGGAGGCACACCAGGGAGTCTCAGAAGTAGCACGGGGTGGCCCCCGAGTTCGAACCACCACAGCCCAACTCCAGAGTCCACATTCCTGGAGAATCAAGGGAAGCTGCAATTAATCAGGAATTTCCCTTTTCCTCGCACTTTCATACACCAAATAGTTACAAAACAAATCTCTTCCGTGTGAGATATCAGAGGAGATAGAGAAATTCAGTTGTGGTGGGACATTTTAACTGATACTCCTTTGTGAAATATGAAGGAAACAAAAAATGAGCAAGGAGGATCTGAGCTCTGTAATTAAGAGGACAGAATTAATACATACACACCTATCTTTATGCCCAACAGGGAACATGCCTCACGAGCAAGTTCCGTAAAACAGCTCTGAAACGTGATCCTTGGGTCAATCACGGTGCAAATGTCAAAAAAGATGTCTGAACAGATCTTTTAGAGCTGACAGTCCTGAGCACAATAAAATAAAGCTGGCAATAAATTCTTTCTAAATATAGAAAGAAAATTGGAGGTTTAAAACTCCTCTCCTAAATAACATGTAGGTCAAGGAGGAAATCAAGCACACAACAGACTACCTGGAAAACAATGAAAACAGAGCCCCACATATCAAAACCTCTGGGACAGTCCTCACTGGCCTCAGAGGCTTCTCCGTGACTTTAAATGCTTTTATTGTCAAAAACCCACTTGCGCACACAAAGAGAACATGAACACATGAGGCTTTCAACCTCAGATTTTTCAGAAAAGAACAAACCCAAAGGAAAACGGGAGAAAGGAAATAATAAAGATAAAAGCAAATAAATAAATTAGGGAACATAAAAGCATGAAAATAATAAATAACAGACCTAGTTCTTTTGAAAAGAAACTAACAAAATAGAAAGAAAAACCTCTTATAAATCGAATTAAGGAAAACTCTGTAAATGTGAAGGTCTTCACACCTTCAAATTCAGCACTCTTTAATTGTTTAAAGACAGGCAGGCTATTACAACGAGAGAAAAAAAAAAAGGAACAATCTCCACTAAGGTCTCAGGGAGGGGAAGCCACAGAGACACACAACAGATGTTCCTCTACGGTAGAACCTGTGGGATTAGAAGGTCCCCAGCCATAGTCAAAGAGCATCCCCATCTCAGGGGACGTATGTGAGGGTTCTGCAGGGCACTGTCCCTCCAGAGGTCCTGAGTGTGTGGAATGAGTGAGGTCCAGTGGCCTCCACGCCCATTTCACAGATGTGAATCCCAAGCTCAGACAGGCTAAACAACATCCAAAGGCACCCTCTAGCATTTGCGGCCTCCGGGCCCCCTAAAAGAGTCTCCCACCCCATCCTCTATTTCCCTATTCTTAATTTTCTTTCCTGATGAATTTCTTTCCTGGGTTCTTTTCGTATTTCTAAGCAAGGAGGCAGAGGTCTCCATAGATCCAAGCGGACCACCGGCAACTAGAATCACCAATGAACTAGTTCAAAGTCTATGGTCTCCTGGTGCCTCTGAGGCCCCTCCCTCATCTGCAGCTGCCCTCCCCCAACACACACACATCCTAAGCCCTCCTCACAAGGAAACCCAATTGCTTTGTTTTATCATCGCTGCCATACAAAGATATTAGGTGGGTTCACAGTTCATACCTCTACAGTGATCACTTAAAGTAACAAAGTGTAGTTTATTTTAATGGCCAAAGTCACTTAAAAATGATCCCACACACCATTTTCAACGAACGGTCCCATTAATGTAACATTTTTACTTAATGGAGGCCGTTTTGGCCAGGGTGGGGTGGGAGGGGGTTAATGAGATGCTTGTGTAACAGGAGAATGTAACTCAACCTGGTTCAAGCAAAACCAAATAAAACAAAACCAAAAACAAAACCCGACTGACTCCCTTGGGACCCAGAGGCTGCAACAAGGCTGTCACAGACCCTTCTAGCTCCCGGGGGGTCTATGTTCTCAGAGTGTGGCCAATACTGCTTCTCCCCACCCCAGCTCCAAACTTCCTGCAGAGGCCTGGTGACACTCGGGTTGACTCTGTTCTCCAAAGGAAAACAGAGAGCCAGTGCCATCCAACGACAGGTTGTCTGCAAATCTGGAGACTCGTGCAGGTGTCCAGTTTCTCCAAACCCATTTCCAAAGATGCAGGCTAAAGGGTTCAGGGTATCCTGACATCTATCACTTACAGTCAGAGAGTTCAGCAAAGAGAAGACGCATCAGGGAGGAGGACAGGTGGAACAACCAGCCCAAAGACAACCACAGGCTATTTAGACTTCTTCCAATCGCTCTTTCAATATTTCCA